>PISW01005939.1:0-120275 GCA_004023785.1 Mungos mungo | reverse complement strand
AGCCGGCCGCCCTGGCCCGCGCCCGTGCCGCCGGGGGTGCCCTCTCGCCGTGAAGCCCCGCGGCGCCTGTCCCGTCGCCGGAAGTCGGGAGCCGCGTCCCGCGACTTCGGCTGCTAACCTGGGGCAGCGGCGTTTCCGCAGATTCACGGCTCACCGTGAAGGGTGTGAACACAACTCAGATGAAAAGGAATCTTCCCAAGAAACAAAGTTCAAATGTACTGATAAGTGTTGTCATTTTGTTATTTGACTTATTCTTCGTTAGTCATTTTGCTGTGTATTTACTGACCGACTGACTGAATGAACCAGAAACACTCTGTCCCATTGGCAACCGTGTGTTTGCCCTGATGAAGCTGGCAGCCCCCTGATCATTTTTGGGTGTCCCATTGCCCCTTCTTGCTCATCTTGTATATTCGAAGCCTTGAGGTTCACCCCAAGCCCTAGACTTCCTGGCTTTCCCACTGCTGACGTGCTGTGGGCTCCTTCAAGGACCAATTCTCTTATTCTGTACTCAGGGTGCACACATTGTTAGGAGGCATTCCTGGGCAGGTCTTTCCTTGGTCCCCACCTCTGGCCCCACGGGAGAATCCCTCTGAGCAGATTTCTGCCTGGCGGCCTCATTCTGTCTGGTCCTCTACACTGAGTGGTGTCCAGGCTCCTCTGTTTTCAGGCCCGTGTGTTTCTTGCCCTTCTTTATGCCTGTTGTACGACTATAATCAACAATAGCACTCCCTCCTTTTTTGGCAGAATTGTCCCTTAGCCCTGCCTACATCTCTGCAAACAGTTCCATCATTAAACTGCCTCCAAGTGCCATGTCAGTGGCCGACTACATCCACCTCCGCCACCACTCCATCGTCCACTGCCCTAGCTCGAAGCCCCATCACTGCTCACCCCCTGCCCCTCTGCCACCATATACTCTGCCCTGTGCGGTTTGTTTTGCACAATGTGACCGGAATGCTGATCTGGTAACTTGCAAAATACAAACATGATCACCTCACCCTCACTTAAAAGTTCTCCAGTGGTCACCATTCTTACGATAAAGTCCAAAGTCACTAATGTTGCCTTTAATTTAAGGTCCTGCATTGTTGAATCCTTACCTACTTGCCAGCTTCAGCTCGCCCACATCTCCCTTTGCTCTCTGCTCTAGCAACATGCTGCACGGTTATTCTCGGCCTGCGCCATGTGCCCTTCCCAGGGCCTTTGCACATGCTGTCCTCCTACGACCCTACTTACCTTCTGGCGCTTTCTTCAGGAGGACTTGCTTCTCTGGCCTCCGTGACGTGATCAGATTCTCCAACTTAAACACTAGCTGAATATCACGTACCCTTCTTTCATAGTACTTTTCACAACTTTGATTTTGCATTTATTCATGTGATTCTTTGATAGTTCTCCTCCCCCAGACCGATAGACTGGAGCTTCCCAGGTCATGAAGCCTGGGACCAGGTTCACGGCTGTATCCCTAGTGTCTAATGTATTGTAGTAGTTTATCGGTAAACTTGCTTCAGAGTGAGTAATTGGATCAGGAGAGGAAATGGTGGGATATATAAAACTCCTTTGGGGAATAGATCTTATGTAAGAGCACACTTTTTCCATGGGAATTGGGAATGAAAAGACGTATCCACATTCATTTAGCAAATATTAATCAAGCATTTACTATGTGCCAAATCTTCTTATATTCTATTGCAAGGAAGCAGACGATAAACATACGTAGAAAGAAAATGTGGGGCGCCTGGGTGGCTCAGTCGGTTAAGCGTCTGACTTCAGCTCAGGTCATGATCTCACTGTTCGTGGGTTTGAGCCCCATATCGGGCTCTGAGCTGACAGTTCAGAGCTTGGGGTCTGCTTTGGATTCTGTGTCTCCCTCTCTCTCTGCCCCATCCCCCACTCATGCTCTGTCTCTCTTGCTCTCAAAAATAAATAAAACACACAAAAAAGGAGAAAGAAATCTATAGTTTCAGTGAAGTTAAGTGATGTGAAGAAAAGTAAAGCATGAGGGTAAAGAGAGTATTGGTAGCTACCATTTTATAGTGGGGAGAAGGTGACATTTCGCAGAGACCAAACACCATGATTGAGCGAGATGCTCCCTTTTTTTCCCCTTTCTATCTCTGTTTCTTTCTCTCCATCTCTCCCTCTTCTCTAATAGGCTTAATGTTTTACTTAAATTTATTTAGTAACCAAAAATAATGAATCATTGCAAGTCCAATGGCTTCCCCAAAGGAGAGATGCTTTAGCAGTCCTTCTGTCGTTTTTAAAAAAGTGTACAGAAAAGCATACTTTGAAAGTCTGATTTGCTGACAAGATGCTGCTTTTCCTAATGAGTTTACTTGTAGCAATTGCAGTTGAGCATTGAAGAACATGGGTTTGAACTATGCAGGTCTGCTTATATGTAGAGTTTTTTTCAATAAATAGATTGGAAATGTTTTTGGAGATTTGCAACAATTTGAAAAAACTCACAGATAAACTTCATAGCCTAGGAATACTGAAATAAATTGAGGAAAGTTAGGTATTGTTGCAAGAATAGAGCATATAATACAAATAACACACAAAATCTGCATTAACCAACTGTTTATATTGTCGCTGAGGCTTCCAGGCAACAGTAGGCCATCAGTAGGTAAGTGTTTGAGAGGAAAAAGTTATACACGGATTTTCAACTGCATGAAGGTCTGTGTGCCTGATCCCCACATTGCTCAAAGGTCAACGGTATTTACTTTTAACACCTTTGCTATATACGTGTCTTAGTTTTATGATTAGGAGAGTATGGATTTGCTAAGAACGATCAGAAAATAAGTCTTCCACAATAACTTGATCTTCAGGCACCCTACAGTTTACTTGAAGCCCTGAAACAGCATTTAGCTTCTTTGGAAGAGAAAAATGAGAGCTTGCCTCCTTACAGGTAAGTGAATAAATGCCTTAAGATAGATTAATTTTGTTTCTCTGTAAATGATTTCCTTCGTTTTAACGACAGGAAAGTGACTAAATGAATCATGCGCTTTGAACCTGCTAGAACCCTATGCATCCGTTTTAAAGAGAAGAGAGGGTTTTCAGTCTTTTCTGGGGCCCCATGCTCTCCGCAAGGCTGACGCGCTTCCCGAGGGAACATCTTTTATTAGGTTGAGTGAGTCTCAAAGTCAGAAGTTGGGACTGGAATAAACCCTCTTTTGCAGAATTTGCTTTCCTCCCTTAGAGGCTCCCCTAGTGAGAATAACTATTGTAGACAATCATTAAATGTTTATCCACAAGGCAGCGTGCATAGTAACATTCAAGATGTGTGCGTCCACACACATACATGCACATACGCGCAGACCTGCACTCTTCTCTATATGTATACGTATATATACAAATTAAATAATACACAGTTCAAGGTATAACACTTCAAAATGTTCATGTTAGCTATTTCTGATTGGAAAAATTATGGTTGATTTCAATTTTTTTCTTTTTAATTTTCAGTATTGTTCAGAATTTCTATAAGGGTCATGCATTATTCACTTATTACACTTATTAGGTTATGTTGATTATAACTGACTTATATTATCACATTCTATTAGACAACGAGTCTGTTGATTATTTCTTCTCTTTAACACAGATGTATAGTTAGTATATAGTTGGACGGACAGATTAATAGATGGATGGATCGATGGTTGAATTAAGGAAATGTAGGCTCATCTGGGTAAGATATATGTGATTCTATTTATCCTCCAGTATACCTCATTTTTCTTGTGATCTTTTAAGTCTCCAGCAGGCCTGGATCCCCCCCAGGCCAAATAACGCAGTTGTGAAAGCCTCGACAAGCAGAACCTGGTTCTCAGGTAACCTAATTCAATTATAGGATTGTGTCAGTAATCACCGAGAGCAGGATTAGAGTCCTGAATTATTCTGCTGTTTAGCCACCTGCTCTGTGGGCTGTCTTCTCCTGAAGAACTCTCTGACCAAGTGGTTTCATTTACAAGAATTTATTCAATGCATATATTCAGGATTGCAAAGTGACATACGAACAGGGATGTCCATTACAATACTGTGATAGCAAAATGACTATCAGTAAGAGGCTTGTTTTTATGTATTGAAATGGATGATCTCCAAGATATATTGTTAACTGAAAAATGAGGAAGGCATGACCCAAAGTATAGTATACTCCCATTTTATTTTTAAAACAGAAAAAAGGATATATATGTTTGTATAATTTCTTCAAGAATGCTTCTGGAAAGATACACAAAAAATGAATAGAATGCACCGCCCCCGGGAACTTGGTAGTTCATGGAAACGATGGGTGGGAGAGTCCTCCTCGTACGCCATTTTGTAACTTTTTAATTTTGTACACGTAAACAATTACTAATTAAAAGATAAATTTAGCAAAGAAACACATACGTACAGTGTGACGGAAGTCCTGTATCATCTCTTGTGGTTAGTTCGCCTCAGACTTCAGTAGTGTGCCGAATTTTCAGGAATTTTGCAAGCTGGTTGATGTTACACATTGGTAACTGGAAACTGGCCATGATGGAAGTATTTACGCGACAGAAATGGACAAACACCATAAAACAGGCCTTTTGTTTTCCTTGGAGAGCTGGTTGTTACACATTTACTGGCACATGACGGTTCATAATCAGCCATATTCTGTTTTTTAATGGGTGTTTCAATGATGTTACTTGATCCTCTAGTCACAAATCCAGTAATAATGAGCTATATTATCGTAGGCTTTATATGTGTTTGAATTAGAGTTTGTTCTTAATTTAACTTGAAGACTTAAACTGTATCTATTTTAAATGTTTTTACTTCTCTTTTATACATATATTCTCAATGGACAAACCTTCTACCTTTTGAATGGGTAAGTTTGACCAAAACTATGAGGAACATAATAAGTCCTTTGAATGAAACCATATTATAGCAAAAAGCAGCGCATTTCCTTTTTTCCCCCCAAAAGAATGACTACTTTGCTGAATCCCTGCGGGAGTCATTAGGTCTATGAAAGATGTTACAAGATGGTTAAATATAGTGTTTGACAAGCTGTGCTTAGAACAGAGCCTGGCCCATGTGTTACTTAGAAGTGCATCTTAAAATGTCATGTGTAGTTAACATGCAGGGTTATATTAGGTCCAAGTGTGCAATATAGTGATTCTACACTTCTGTCCAACACCCAGTGCTCACCACAAGTGCACTCCTTAATCCCCACCACCTATTTCACCCCTTCTCCCTTCCCACCTCCCCTCTAGTGACCATCAATCAGTCTGTTCTCTAGAGTTAAGAGTCTATTTCTTGGTTTGTCTTTCCTTTTCCTTTGATTGTTTTGTTTCTCAAATTCCATATATGATGAAATCATATGGTATTTGTCTTTCTCTGACTGACTTATTTCGCTTAGCATTATACTCACTAGCTCCATCCATGTCGTTACAAATGGCGAGACTTCATTCTTTTTTATGGTCACACAACATTCCATTGTATATATAAACCACACCTTCCTCATCCATCTATCTATCGCTGGACACTTGGACTGCTTCCATAACTTGGCTATTGTAGACAATGCTGCTATAAACGAACGGGTACATGTATCCCTTTGCATTAGTGTTTTTGTATTCTTTGGGAAAATATCCCGTGGTGCAACTACTGGATCATAGGGCAGTTTGATCTGTAATTTTTTGAGGAACCTCATGGTGTTTTCCAGAGTGGCTGCACCAGTGTGCATTCCCGTGAACAGTGCAAGAGGGTTCCCCTTTCTCCACATCCTCGCCACCACCTGTTGTTTTGAGTTGTCAATTTTAGCCATTCTGACAGGTGTGAGGTGATGGCTCATAGTGGCTTTGATTTGTATTTCCCGGACGATGAGCAGTGTTGAGCATCTTTCATTGTGTCTGTTGCACATCTGGGGATCTTCTCACGATCTTTTTGGCTACTGAATTGTAGTAGCTTGGTTGCATTATGTCAGAAAACCTTTGCTATCATTTCAGTCCTTTGGAATTTGTTGATACTTCCTTCATGGCCCAGCATATAATCATTTTTTGGGACAGTAGTTTTATACGCACCAGAAAACGGCATCCTTTTGTTATTAGATACAGTATTCTGTGTATGTCAGTTAGGCTGAGGTTGTCAGTTGTGTTTTTTCAGATCCTCTGTATCTTCACTGATTACTTTATTCACTTGTTTATAGAGTTCCTAAGAAAAAGTGTATGGACATTTCCCTTATTTCCTCATAAACCACATTAAGCACTATTTTTAGACATGAGTCTTATTAAAGTCACTGGTCACCCCCACATTACAGTACCTGACGGTGACTACTCAGTCTCCATCGTACTGCCTCCCTCAGTTCATCACTCTCCCTCCTTTGATACACTTTCTTAAGTTTGCCTATTGGTTTTCCTCTCATGTAACTCTTGGTTCCTTTTTAGACTTTCTTTTTTACTGATTTCTCCTCATTTCTCTTCTTTAGATATACTTACTCATTCCTAGATGACCTCATCCAGGCTCAGGCCTTAAACACTGCTTACACGCTATGGACCCCAAATCAGTATCTCTAGCCACAGTCATTTCTCTTGGACTCCAGAATTGATATCCAAGTGTGTATTTAGTGATTTTACTTGAATTATCTAGTAGGGTTCTAAAACTCAGTATGTCTAAAACTTAGCTTCTGATACTCTATCCCAAGCCTGTTGATTTTACCTTCAAAACAAACCTAAATGTTGACCACTCCTCACTATCTCCAGTGCTACCACCCTGGTTCAAGTTACCTGGACTGCTGCAAGGGCTTTCACACCGCCTCCCTGCTTCTTCCCTTGCCTCCTGCACTCCTTCTTTACATAACAGGGTGAGCTCCTTAAAATCCCAGTCAGATAGGGGCGCTTGGGTGGCTCAGTTGGTCAGGCATCCAACTATTGATTTTGGCTCAGGTCATGATCTCGTGGTTCTTGGGATCGAGCCCGTCTTTGGGCTCTGCACTGACAGTGCAAAACCTGCTTCGGATTCTCTCTACCTCTCTCTCTGCCCCTTCCCTACTTACCCTCTGTCTCTCAAAATAAATAAACATTAAAAAAAAAAACCAAATCAGGTCATGTCTCTCCTCTGTTCAAGTCTATCCAGTGGCTTCCCCATGTCAGGGAAGTTGGCCTAAGGTGGTGGCCTCGGAGTAAAAAGCAAAGTCCCTATAATTCTTGCCAAGGCCCTCAATTGCCTTCCTGACCCCTTTGATTACTCTAACTTCAGACACATTCGCCTCCTTCTTATTCTTCAAATATAATCCTCCCTGAAGGCCTCTGTTCTGTTCTTTCTGCCCGATGCACATGGTTCACTTTTACATACTTTAGGTCTTTACTTACAAGTCCCCTTCTCAGTGAAGTTTTCCCATCTAAAGTTTAAATACCCCTCCCCCCCATGTCATACCTCTTTCTCTGATGTTTTCCCCTTAGCACTTACCACAAGCTAACATATACTTCATTTATCTTGGTAATTTTATGTCTCCAATGGAGTGTAGGCTGCATGAAGGCAGGGAGTTTTATTTTATGTCTTTACTTTATCTTCAGCACCGAGTATGGTGTCTAACAAGTGCTCAATTAAAATGTATTTAATGAATAATTTAACATGACTTTATTTATACTCATTAACCTAATAATTTTAGTTTGTAATAGGAGGTACATATATATCATTACTGTGTTGATATAAATTTGCTTTAGGCTTTCATCTAATTCTGTTTTTTATCTTCAGATTATTTTCCCTATATGATATGTTATAACCAGCATTACATGCACAAGTCCGCAAATGTATTGGAGCCAGACAGCAAGGTAGGAAAGTCATTGCAAACAGTCTGGATGGCTTGCTTGCCTGCTACCCTTGCGGGAAGTAAGCGCCTATTTTTAAGTTAATATTTTGGGTATATATATTTATTTTTAAGTGCACTCTAAGAAAAAGTATACAAAAATAATGTGAAATTTGTTTGTTTTATGAAACAGATCTTAACAGTGGAGAAAACCCAGTCAACAAGTAAGTTTTTATTATTTAAAAAGGTCAGCCAATAATACATACATGTTAGAGGAAGAGACTCCTGAAAATAACAACTAGAAAATAATTATTTACATTTGATATAGGAATCATTTGTTACAAAACTCTATAATATGAGAATTTTTTCCTTCAATAATTTATATAGAGAATTTGTTTGTTATATACTCTCCCAATTTTCATAGGCAAAGTTCTTGGTTAAAGTGTATTATATTATGCACCGCATGGGTCTCTTCCTACCCCTCTGACAGGCCCCTTCAGGGTTCATCTGGAGGACCTCCCATATTGGCACTCCTCGTGGTTTTGCACTCTCGGTTTTCTTCTTTATTGCAGAGACTCAATTCAGTGAATAATACTTACTTTTTATTTTATTAAACAAAGACTGTAAATCCACTAGTTGGAGCTCCTCAGCATCTAAATATAATCAGTGTTACTTCAGTGAGTGAACTGCTACATTTTCAGCCAAAATAACCCTCCAAAAAGCAGGCAAATGGAAACCAAAGGAAGGCAGAAGTGATAATATTAACAACAAATACTGTGGGATGTAGGCTTAACATCACTACACAGAATCAGGAGGGATACCATACGATGATAAAAGACACAGAGGAGGCACTATTTTGTGTGTACACAAAGTTAAGTATGTGAAGCAAAAATTATTAGACATACATGGAGAATTTAAGAAAAATACAATTATAAGGGTGATTTCCAACTGTCTCTTCTATTTTTGGACAGACCTAGTAAGCAAGCTGTGACTAAGGACATAGAGGAATTTGAATAATGCATAATAAATAATAAACCTGAGGGCACACACATACACACCGGGAATGTTCATTTTCTTCAAAGCAATCACACCTTGACAAAAAACTACAGAATTTTATAGGCTACATTCTGTCATAATCTAATGAAATTAGAACTCATTAATAAAAAGTTGGCCATGAATCTTAACTCTTTATAAGTTTAAAAACATAATCCAAATGTCCATTGACTGATGGATAGGTAAAGAAGATCTTCATATATGGAACTTAAGAAACACAACAAATGAACATAGGGGAATGGAAGGAAAAAGAAGATAAAAACAGGGAAGGAAGCAAACCATAAGAGACTCTGAAATACAGAAAACAAACTGAGGGTTGCTGGAGGGGAAGTGGTGGGAGGGTGGGCTAAAGGGGTGAGGGCATTAGGGAGGGCTCTTGTTGGAATAAGCAGTGGCTGTCATAGGGAAGTGATGAGTCACTGGGCTCTACTCCTGAAACCAATACGATGCTGTGTGTTAACTAACTTGAATTTAAATAATAAATAAATAAATAAACCATAACTTTGCCAAAGAGGAAATCCAAAGGAAAGTTATCAAACCATCGAAAGCTAAACATAGAGGAAAATTTCATCATTGTTGGAAAAGAGACATTAATAAGCATTTAGTTTTTGTCTTAGGAAAATCTATACAGGGGCGCCTGGGTGACTCAGTCGGTTGAGCGTCCGACTCAGCTCAGGTCATGAACTCACAGTTCATGGGTTCGAGCCCCGCGTCGGGCTCTGTGCTGACAGCTCAGAGCCTGGAGCCTGCTTCCAATTCTGTGTGTCCCTTTCTTTCTCTGCCCCTCCCCTGCTCATGCGCTGTCTCTTTGTGTCTCTCAAAAATAAAGGAAAATGTTTAAAAAAAAAGAAAAGCTATATAAAATTATAAAAAATATATTGGATAACATTTATAAAGATAAAACCTCAGATTAATAAAATTGCAAACAAGAGTAAATGCAAAACTTATTTCTTTCTAAGGTCTGATAAAGTAAGCTCACCTGACTAAACAGGAGAGAGAATGCAAAAGTGTAACAACAGGAAATTGAGAGGACTGACGTGCCACAGACGGAGGCAAGATTAAGTCACAGCAAATATTTTATGCAGCACTGTGCCGACAGCATATTTGAAAATTTGGAGTAAATTGATGATTTCCACACAAAATATAAACAACAGAATTCATCCGAGAAGCAGAAACATGCATGGAGCAAATACCACATACATTTTTTTTGTGGTTTTTATTTATTTTTGAGAGAGAGAGACAGTGAGAGCAGGGGAGGGTCAGAGAGAGAGGGAGACACAGAATCGGAAGCAGGCTCCAGGCTCTGAGCTGTCAGCACAGAGCCCGACCTGGGGCTCGAACCCATGAACCGTGAGATCATGACCTGAGCCGAAGCCGGACACTTAATCGACTGAGCCACCCAGGCGCCCCCCACATACATTTTTAAAAAGGACTTACAGATATGCCAGTGTATCACGGGTTCCTGGTCGAGCTCACAAATCAAACCCAGAAATATATTTAACAATTACACTACCTGTATAAACTGCTCCTTTCTTTTCTGGGGTGTGCTGTCTGAAACCCCTAGAGGCGATGCAATGAAAAGTGGACGCACCTGAGACATGTTTCAAAGGGAGAGTTGATAGCTATTAGAGATGAGGAAATAAGAAGGATTAGGGATGCTGCTTAAGTTTTTGGTTTGAGCTGCTGCATGGATAGTAGTGTCACATAGCGTGCTGGGAAGGATTGAAGGAGAAATAGTCGGAGGTGGCAAGTTGAATCAAGCGTTCTCTTTTGACATGTTATATTTCAGATATGTATGAGATATCTGAGAGGCAGACATGGGAGTCTGGATATTAGAGCTAGAGCTAAAAACTGTGGTAGTTATTTTTTTAATATTAAAAAAAATTTAATCTCTACACCCAGTGCGAGGCTTGAACTCCTAACTCCAAGATCAAGAGGCACATGCTCTTCTGACCCAGCCAGCCAGGCGCCCCTAAACACTGTGGTAGTTAAAGTCATAAGGCTTGATTACCTCATCTTGGTAGAGAATAAAGAGGATAATGGTAGGTCCAGAATTGAACTTTGAAACATCATAATATTATAGGGACTTAACAGAAAGGTTAAGGTGTCAAGAATTGAGGAAAATGGAGCACAAACAATGGATCAGAAACAAGTGTAACATTGGACCTTAAAATAAGAACACTGGAAGCTAAAAGATAATACTTCAACCTATTAAAAATTTTAGTGAGATTTATTTCTGGTCTACAAGTTTGTACTCAGACAAGCTCCCAACCAAATGCAACAGTTAAATAGACATTTTCAAAATCCAAAAAATGCAAAAAAACAAACAAACCAAAGAACCCTTGCTTACCATGTACCTTTGCTCAGGAAGCTCCTACAGGGTGTGCTCCAAGCACACAGGGAACTAAGAAGGAGGAACACATGGGATTCAGGGAAACCGCGAACCCTGCTGGAGTGAGAGGTGGAAGGGATTCCCAACATAGCAGCAATGGAAATGCCAGGGTGGCGTTTGCCCGGTTGGCCTGGAGAGCGCGCTAGACTGGGACGACAGGCTAGAGAGCTTCTAGGGAGATGTCTCCAGGAGAAGCGTCTGTCAACCTGAGACAGTCATTATATCCACTAGATCTGTGAAGGCAGATGTGTTCATCTGCTTTATGGACTCTTAAGTACTGAGAATAGTATCTGGCGCCTAGTAGATAGTTAATAGATATTCACTGAATGAATGCAATGAATCCACATTTCACATCTGAGCAAATTGAGATACAGAAATTCTGTAACCTGCCCAACCTTATACACTTAGGAAGTAGCTGAAGTGGGATTTGAACCCAGGCAGTCTTGTTCTAGAGTCAGGGCTATTAGGCTCTGTAGTACTTTTATATTTACATATATAAGGTGTTCATAGACACACACACACACACACACCCACCCCTCTCTCTCTACACACACACACACACACACACACATATATATGTTTCAAAGATGTAGATGTGGAAAGGGGAAGTAGGGTATGGTGTGAATGACAAATCTTGCAAAGGAAATAAAAAATGTCTAACTTATAAATTAAACTTACAAATTAAGATATAGTAGTCTAGACATCTTTTTTAGAATTATGTATTTAAATACCATGAAGAAAAGAGTGGCTACCTTTGGGAAGGGGAAGTGGTGACTGATGTTTTTGGTTTTAGATCTTTTAGCATTATTTGACTTTTTAAATTCTGTATCACTTAGATAAAAATTAAACTTATATAAGCCAAATGACCAAATATGGAATAAAAAGGAGCTTTTAGGACAAGAACATAAGAATTTATTTCCTTTTCTATTTATTCTCATATTTATATAAAATATTTTCTATATAGTATTATTTATTCTCCTAATAACTTAAATTGTATAAAGCAGATAGGGAAATCCCATATTACAAATAAGAGTAGAAGTTCCTTAACCAAGGTTACGCAGCTAGTGAGTAGCTTCGTGGGGCTCAGAATTCAATACTTCTGTCTCTTACCTTCGTGCCCCTTCAGCCTCCCACCATGGAAGAATACTAGTTTTTTCTCTAAATGAACTATTAAAATAGCTTAGAATAAAATGTATTCTCTTGTCACTTAAAGGTTTTTTTAACGTTTACTTATTTTTTGAGAGACAGAGACAGAGCACCAATGGGGGAAGGGCAGAGAGGGAGACACAGAATCGGAAGCAGGCTCCAGGCTCTGAGCTGTCAGCACAGAGCCCGACGTGGGGCTCAAACCCATGAACTGTGAGATCATGGCCTGAGCTGAAGTTAGAGGCTTAACCGACTGAGCTACCCAGGCGCCCCTCGTCACTTTATGTGAAATTACTACCATTGAACTCTTTCCAGGAACTCAAAATCCAGCAGAAACATTTAGTTTTATAACGATAACTTAGTTTCATCTGCAAAACAGCCAATGGGCTTTTTTGGCTTTGTTTTGTGACTTCATGTTTAAACGGTAGATTTGTCATTCTCCAAAATGGGCTGATTTATAAACCCCATCTTAGATCTGACCAGAAGCAGCCTAAGCCTTCAGACACGGACATCGCTGGTGGAATGCAGTGGGAGCTGAATACCTACACCTGCACATCAACCATCTGGAAGCGCGTCTCCACTCCTCCTGTTCATCACCTGGTAACGTTTCTTACGTGTTGTTACCGACGATGCTAGAATGGTGGCAGTAGCTCAAAAGATTTGAGAGACAGAGAGACTTGAGAGAGGGTCGCTGATAGGTTGAAGGTTGAAATATGGGTCCCCAATAAATTATTTGCAATTCTAAAATTTAAGAGCTCCAGAAAACAAGTTTTGTTGTTGTTAAGTTTGCAACAAACTCTTTTGGCTGCAAAACTTTACCTGAACGAGGCTGTCGTCCTTATTTATGGAAGTGTAGATATTCACACCTACATTTTGCATTTGGATTTTGCTGCAGAATTATTAATGTGCTTGATTACAGGGTGCTATTCCAGCCCTCAACTCCCAGGGTGTTACTAGTATGGTCTTTGTGTAATTTCTAAATTATTTTTCCAAAATAGAAAACATTTTGAATTCCGAAGCACATTTGGCCCCAAGGGCTTAAGGATGTGGACCTGTGCTGTTTTTATATGATTTTGCTTTAAAACCTCATTGGTCCAATGACATAACAAGCTGCATGTTAACTCTTGAGCACATAGTGACTTTGCTTCTCCTAATAAGCAGCTGAGGTATGTTCTGGGACTGAGAATTTTGAGAGGCTTTAGGACACAGAGGACTAAGAACCTAGAAAGGTTACAGCAGAGAAGTTTTGGGCTTGGTATAAAAAGGAAGAAATGCCGAAACAACATAACAGTTTGGGTAAAATTTACATTCGTAAAGCTGTCAATAGTATCCCTTTATTTCCCTTTCAACGGCTACAAGGTCTGGTGACCTCCGGCTTTCATCCTTGATTAGTGGTGACTTGTGTCTTCTGCTTTGGCAATCTTGAAGCAGTTGTCAAGTTTATCAATCATATCAAACAACCAACTTTCAGTTTCGTTGCGTTTTCTCTATTGGTTTTTTCTTTTTAATTGTATTAATTTCTGCTTTCTAAATTTAGTTTTTATTCTTTAGAGAGAGTGTGCATGGATGTGTGTGCAGGGGGGAGGGGCAGAGAGAGAGAGATTCCTAAGTAGGCTTTATGCTTAGCACAGAGCTCAACGCGGGGCTCAAACTCATGAACTATGAGATCATGCATGACCAGTGCCAAAATCAAGTTGGATGCTTAACTGACTGAGCTACCCGGGTGCCCCCTGATTTCTGCTTTGATCTTTATTTCCTTATTTCTGCTTGATTTGAGATTATTTTTCTCTTCACCTAGTTTCTTAAGATAGAGGTTTATTGATTGATACCTTTCTTTTTTGTAATGTATTGTTTAATGGTATAAAACCCTTGCTAAGCCCTGAGTTAGATGTTTTATTTTACTTTTTTTTCAGTTCAATATATTTTTAATTTCTCTGACTCATGGGTTAATTTGAGATATGTTTAATTTCTAAGTGTTGGAAGATTCTCTTGTTATGTATTTAGTATTGATTTCTAGTTTAATTCCTTTATGGTCAGAGAAAGTTTGTTGTATCCTTTAAGTTCGTTTACATTTGTTAACTTTTGATTTATAACACAGGATATGGTCTATCTTGGTGAACACTCCATGAACACTTGAAAACGTGCATTCTGCTGTTATGTGGAATGTTCTATAAATGTCACCTAGATCCTGATGGGTTTATATTTCAGTTTACCATTTTATTATTTTCTGTTTGTTCCCTTTATTCATTGTCATTGTTGTTCCTGTTTCTTCTTTCTTGCCTTCTTTTGGGTTCTTTGAATGTATTTTAGAATAGTATTTCATTTAAATTTATATGTTGTGATTTGGACTATATCTTTCTTTGTGGTTTTTTAGTGTTTCTCCAGCACGTACAACATACATACTTTTCACAGTCCATTAGAATCAAAATTTTACCATTTTACACCTTTTGCAGAACTCAAGAATGGGAGGATGACCTATAATATTTACTCAGATATTTGCCATTTCTGTTGCTCTTTCCTCATTCCTGATAGTCCAAGTTTCCTTCTAGTATCATTTCCCTTCTATATGAAGAACACCCACTAGCAATTCTGGCAATTCTGGCTATGAATTCTCTTATTTATCTTTTATTTGAGAATGGCTTTATCTCACCTTCATTCCTAAAGCAGTTTTTACTGGATACAGAGTTCTGGACTAACCATTGTTTTCTTTCAACATTTGAAAAAATGGGCCACTTCCTCCTGGCCCCATGGTTTCTGATGAAAACTCCACAGTCATCTCAATCATTTGTTCCCCTATAGATATTGTAAAATTTTTCTTTCAGTATATTTTGTCTTTCATTTTCAGAAGGGTGAATGTGATTGCATGGATTTGGGGGGTTTGTTCTGTTCCAGTTTGTACAGCTTTTTAAGTATGTATTTGTCGTTTTCTTCCCCTTCTGAGACTTTAGGGGGTTGTCTCACTGGCCCCTGAGGCTCTTTTTGGTTCTTTTGAATCTTTTTCTTTTTCTGTTCTGCAGAATGAATTATTTTACTGGTCTCTCTTCAAGTTCAGTGAATCCTTTGTCTGGCATCTGCATTCTGATATTGAGTCTGTCGATTGGGTATTTTTATTTCAATTATTGCATTTTCAGTTCTGAAGTTTCCATTTGGCTTTTCCTGTATCTTCTCTCTTTGCTGATGCTTTCTATTTTAACTTTTATGTCAGGATTGTTCATGATTAGTCATTCAAGCATTTTTATAATAGCCCTTTGTTTTTTCTTTTATAGTTTATCATCAAGGTCGTTTCCACGTAACACCCAGTGCTCATCCTGACAAGTGCCCTCCTCCATGCCCATCAGTCTCCTTCTCCTCTCCCTCTCTCCTAACAGCCATCATTTCATTTCCAGTATTGAAGAGTCTCTCATGATTTGCCTCCCTCCATCTCCTTCTTTTTCCCCCTTCCCCTCCCCATGGTCCTCTGTCAGGTCTCTCCTGTTAGACCTATGAGTGCAAACATATGGTATCTGTCCTTCTCTGCCTGACTTATTTCGCTTAGCATGACACCCTCGAGGTCTATCCATGCTACTATGAATTATAATAGCCACTTTAAAGTCTTTGTCAGATAATTTCACCATCTGTGTCATCTTATCATTGGTGTATGTTGATTACCTTTTTATCACGCAAGTTGACATATTCATGGTTTTCGTCATGTGCCAAGTAATTCTGGATTGCATCCTGGACATTTTGTCTATGACTTTGACGTTGGGACTTGTTAAATTTCATGCAAAATGTTGATTTTTGTGTTGTAGCAGGCACTTGACCGGGTTAGCAGTAAGCTGCACAGTCTGCCTCCTTCTCTGGCCTGTGCTTCCAGTCGGCCCGGCCTCCACAGCCTTTGCGCTGCTGCCCGGGCCCCTCCTGCATGTGCGCCACCAGAGGGTCAGCCTGGGGTCTGGGTGTTGGTCTCTTCCCTGTGATCATTTGTGGGCATGCTCCTCGAGATCAGATCTACTAGTGTGTTTTCATTTTCATTTCTTGGCATGTCATTTTTTAAATATTCTTAACTAAAACTTTACTTAAATTTTTTTTGAAATAGAATTTACTGTCAAGTTGGCTAACATACAGTGTAGACAGTGTGCTCTTGGCTTCAGGGCTCGATTCCCGTGGTTCATCGCTTCCATACAACAGCCAGTGCTCATCCCAACAAGTGCCCTCCTCAAAGCCCAGCACCCATTTCCCCTCCCCTCTTCACCTCCCTCCATCAAACCTAAGTTTGTTCTCTATATTCAAGAGTCTCTCATGAGTTTGCCTCCCTCTCTGTTTGAAACTATTTTTTCCCCTTCCCTTCCCCCATGGTCTTCTGTTAAGTTTCTCAATTTCTACATATGGGTGAAAACATATCATATCTGTCTTTCTCTGACTTATTTAACTTAGCATAATACCCTCCAGTTCCATCCACCTTGTTGCAAATGGAAGGATTTCATTCTTTCTCATTGCCAAGTAGTATTCCATTGTATATATAAACCATATCTTCTTTATCCACTCATCAGCTGATGGACATTCAGGCTCTTTCCATGATTTGGCTATTGTGGAAAGCGCTGCTATAAACACTGGGGTGTGTGTGCCCCTATGAATTAGCACTTCTGTATCCTTTGGATAAATTCCTAATAGTGCTATTGCTGGGTCATAGGGTAGTTCTATTTTAAATTTTTGGAAGAACCTCCACACTGTTTTCCAGAGCGGCTGTACCAGTTTGCATTCCCACCAACAGTGCAAGAGGGTTCCCATTTCTTCACATCCTTCCCAACATCTGTTGTATCCTGAGTTGTTAATTTTAGTCATTCTGACTGGTGTGAGGTGGTATCTCATTGTGGTTTTGATTTGTATTTCCCTGATGCTGAGTGATGTTGAGCATCTTTTCATGTGTCTGTTTGCCATCTGGATGTCTTCTTTGGAGAGGTGTCTGTTCATGTTTTCTGCCCATTTCTTCCCTGGATTTTTTGGGGGGTGTTGAGATTGGTGAGTTCTTTATAGACTTGGGATACTAGCTCTTTATCCAATATGTCATTTGCAGGTATCTTCTCACACTACATCAGTTGCCTTTTAGTTTTGTTGCTTATTTCCTTTGCAGTGCAGAGGCTTTCAATCTTGATTAGGTCCCAATAGGTCAACTTTGCTTTTATTTCCCTTGCTTTCAGAGACATTTTGAGTAAGAAGCTGTGAGTTTTTATTTCTTCTTTGATTTCTTCTGTGACCTATTCATTGTTTAGTAGCATGTTATTTAACCTCCTTGTATTTGTGGGATTTCCAGATTTTTTTCTTGTGGTTGACTTCTATTTTCATAGTGTTGTGGTCAGAAAAGTTGCATTTTATGACTCCAATCTTTTTTAATTTGTTGAGACTTGTTTTGCTAACTAATATGTGATCTATTCCAGAGAATGTTGCCATGTACCCTTGAAAAGAATGTGTAGTAAGCAGTTTTAGGGTGGAATGGCCTGAACATATCTGCTGAGGCCTTCTGTTCCAGGGCACCTGGGTGGCTTAGTTGGTTGAGCGTTGAACTCTTGATTTTGGCTCAGGTCATGATCCCAGCGTCGTGCGATTGGGCCCCACATTGGGCTCCACACTGAGCATGAAGCCTACTTGGGATTCTCTCTCCCTCCACCTCTACCCCTCTCCCCTGCTTACACACACTCTCTCTCTAAAAAATAAAATCTGTTCCAGAGTGTCATTACTGTTTCCTTGTTGAGTTTCCGTTTGGATGACCTTTCCCTTGATGTAAGTGGGGTGTTAAAGTTCTCTTATTGTTTGTATTCCTATCAATTAGTTCCTTTATGTTTGTTATTAACCATTTTATGTATTTTGGTGCTCCCATGTTGGATGCATAAATATTTATAATTGTTATATCTTCTTGGATCATCCCCTTTATGATTATATAATGCCCTTTGTTTCTTATTGCAATCTTTGTTTTAAAGTCTATTTTGTATAAGTATGGCTACCCTGGCTTCCTTTTGACATTAATTTCTTGAGGCAAGGGAAATAAAAGCAAAAATTAACTGTTGGGACTACAATAAAATAAAAGGCTTCTGCACAGTAAAGGAAACCATTAACAAAAACAACAGGCAACCCACAGAATGGGAGAAGATATTTGCAAATGGAAGATCCAATAAAGGATTAGTATCCCAAATCTATAAAGAAGTTATAAAAATCAATAATCCAGAATGAATAATCCAATTAAAAAATGGCCAGAAGACACGAACAGACATTTCTCTAAGAAGATATACAGGTGGCCAACAGATGAAAAGGTGTTCATCATCACTCACCATCAGGGAAATGCATAATCAAAACTATAATGAGATATCGCCTCACAACTTTCAGAATGGCTAAAATTAACACAGGAAATAACAGATGGTGGCGAGGATATGGAGAAAGGGGAACCCTCTTACACTGTTCATGGAATGCAAACTGGTGCAGTCACTCTGGAAAACAGTATGGAGGGTCCTCAAAAAGTTAAAATAGACCTTCCCTATGATCCAGCAATTACACTACTAGGTATTTACCCAGAGGATACAAAAACACTAACGCTATGTATGTTGCAGCATTATTTACACTAGGCAAATTACAGAAGCAGCCCAAGTGTCCCTCTAGAGATGAATGGATAAAGATGTGGTATATATCTACAATGGAATATTATTCAGCCATCAAAAATGAACTCTTCCCGCTTGCAGTGACATGGATGGAGCTAGAGAGTATTCTAATTGAAAACCTAATCCTAAATCAGACCCTTACTCTAATCCATAACTGCTAACCAATAACCCTTAACCATAACCCCTCACCTTGACCATAACCCTCTACCTAAACTCAGCCTTCAGTAGAGGTCTTTGAACTGCAGAACAGTAGGCCCGTACCCTTATTCCAGGCCTAAACAAAACCCATGATCTGAAAAAAGAAAACGGTTGATGTGTATACAATGGAATATTAGCCATGAAGATGGAAATCTTAACCCAAACCCTAACCCCTAACCGCTAACCACTAACTCTAAGCCCTCACCCCGACCATGATTCTCATCCTAAACTTATCCCTCTGGAGAGGTTTCTGAACTGAAGGACAGTAAGTTCATACACTCACCCCAGCCATAACCTTACCCTATCCCTTATTTCGGCCCTCTACTGAACCCTACTCCAAGATCTGAGGAAAGAAAATGTCCACATTACGCAGCCATAAAAAAATAATGAAATCTTGCCCTTTGCACCAACATGGGTGGATCTAGAGAGTATTATTCTAATCTAGAGAGTATTATTCTAATCAAAATAAGTCAGAGAAAGACAAATACCATATGATCTCACTCATATGTGGAATTTAAGAAAGAAAACAAACAAGCAAAGGGAAACAAAAGAGATACAAACCAAGAAACAGACTCTTAACGATAGAGAACAACCTGATGGTCACCAGAAGGGAGGTGGGCAGGACATGGGCTAGAGGGGTGATGGGGATTAAGAAGGGCACATGTTGGGATGAGCACTGGGTGTTGTATGTAGGTGATGAATCACTGAATTCTACTCCTGAAACTAATATTATACCACATGTTAACTGTACTGGAATTATAATTTAAAAAAAAAACCTTCATAAAGACCAGATCTACCCCTCCAGGGGTGAGGCGAGGGGGATCATGACCCCAGTAGTTCATAAACAGCTTCCATGTGCTTTTGTATCTCTGCTCTCTGTCTCCAGTATTTTCCAGTTTCCTGGGACTCTCATTCTTTTTCCTCTGGCCCCCAACCCGCTCACTTCTGTGACTGAGACAAGTCAGGGTTCCAAGTGGCAGAAGGACAGAAGGAATTTTTGTTTTAAAGTTTTCACCCCTCCTGTCACGGAGCCAGAACTCCCCCTGATGAAGAAGTGCATCTCCCTCCCTCGGATGTTCGGCTCTTCCAGTTTTCCCTGCAGCCGCTTGTGCTGCCAAGCCGGCACTGCCCGGGCACTGCCCGGGGTCTGGGGTGTGAGCACAGTACGGGGGACTTTCTGACTTTCCCTGAGCTTTAGGAGTTCTCACGCAGGCCAGAGCTAGACTTCTGGAGTTTTCTCTCCTCTGTACAACAGTGATCTCTTCCAAGTTTTAGGCTGCTTGGAGTCCAGTGTGGGGGTAGATGAATCCACTGCCAGTTCAGTGGTGCTTCTGATTCGGGATTTTCTTTTTCCTGATCCGCCTACTGATACTTACTTTCCAGTGTTCTAATAGCTGCCCGGGCAGGTGATCCAGCTTTTCTAGTGAGGGGCTCAGTGAGAGACTCAGGTTGTCTGCGCTGACTAGATTTTAGCTGCATCTAGACGCAATCCTTAGCATTCACCTTGAGTTTGGTAAATATATTTCATGTGATTATGGATATACTTGGGCATTCCTACTATAGGATATCTTCCCTCCTATTTTTGTTTTCTTCCCTCTCAGGTTTGGCCTTCTTTTGCAATAATTGTTTTCTTTTCTTCGTCATTGTATTTTTTCCCGTTAACCTCTGAACTTCCACACTCTCAGCTCTCCACTTGCCGTCTCCCCAGACACTACAGCGCGCAGAAACTGCGGACGTCTAGAGTTAGTGATCTCTTCTGAAGCAACATAAGGACTTTAGAAAACTTAAATTTTGATCATACTCCTTGCTGACTTAATATGCTATTTTTGTAAGGTATTTTACTATTATCTTTTTAAAACTTTTTTTTATTGTGGTAAGATACATATAAAATAAAACTTACCATCCTAACTATTTGAACTGTACAATTCAGTGGCACTAGATGCATTCAAAATGTGAAGTGGTGACTACTTTTCTGTTTTCTGTCTCCATCAACTTGACTGTTCTAGGTACCTCATCCTAAGTGGAGTCATACACTATTTGTCCTTTTGTGTGTGGCTTCTTTTACCTGGTGTAATGTCTTCAAGATTCATCCATATTGAAACAAAAGATTCATCCATAGTGTAGCATGTCTCAGAATTTCATTCTCTTTAAGGCTAAATCATTTTCCGTTGTGTATTTTTACCACATTTTCTCTGTTCACTCGTCCATTGACGGACATGTTGGTTGTTCCCGTCTGCAATGACTGTTGTCGCACAAGCCCCTGAGCTCCTGCTTTCAGTTCTTTGGGCACATACCCAGAGGTAGGGTTGCTGGGTCAGATGATAATTCTATGCTTAATTTTTTTGAGGAATTGTCATACCATTTACCCCAGTGGCTAAACCACTTTATATTCCCACCAGCAGTGCATGAGAGTTCCAACTTCCCAACAAACTCCCCAAAGCTTGTTTTCTGGATTAAAAAAAAAGTATATATTATAGCCACCCTAATGGGTGTGAACTAGTATCTCATTGTGATTTTGATTTTCATTTCCCAAATGATTAGTGATGTTGAGCATCTTTCCATGTGCTTTTTTGCCTTCCGTATATTTTCTTTGGGGAAATGTCTATTCAAAATCTTTTGCCATTTTTTAAAAGTTTATTCATTTATTTTGAGAGAAAGAGAGAGCACAAGTGAGGGAGGGGCAGGGAGAGAGGGAGAGAGAGAATTCCGAGCAGGCTCCACACTGCCAGTGCAGACCCTGATGCAGGGCCCAAATGCACCTAACCCATGAACCATGAGATCATGATCTGATCTGAAATCAAGAGTCATACATACACTTAATGGACTGATCCACACAGGTGCCCCAACCTTTTGCCATTTTTGGTTATTTGCTTTATTGTTGTTAAATTGTAGATGTTCTTATATAGATATATGAGAAATATGAATAGCAAATATTTTCTTCCATTCTATGGGTTATCTTTTCACTCCCTTGATGGCGTCTTTAAATGTACAAAATTTTTAGAGTTTTCATGAAGTCCAATTTATCTATTTTTTTCTTTTGTTGCCTGGACTTTTGGTGTCATATTGAAGATTTCATTTCCAAATCCAATGGTATGAAAGTCACTCCCTATGTTTTCTTCAAAGATTTTTATAGTTTTACCTCTTAAGTTTACGTCTTTGATCAATTTGGAGTTAATTTTTGTATATGCTGTGAGGTAAAGGTCCTACCTTATTGTTTTGCATGTGAATATCTGGTTGTCCTCGCATTATCTGTTGAAGACTGCCCTTTCTTCATTGAATGGTCTTGGAACCCTTGTCAAAAATCAATTGACTAGATATGCGAGGGTTTTGTCTGTGCTAGCTCCTATTTCATTGCTTTACATGCCTGCCTAGTCCTAAGTTTGCCATGTTCAAGGAAGGGTCATTGTCCTGGCTATAAGTGGTTCACTTTATGTGTTCTCAATATTAAATATGTAGCAGAGTTTCTTTTCTATCTTATAATATTTCTTAATATTAGTAGAAAATGTACTATATAGTAATTGACACTTTTCTTTAAGGAACTACCTCCAGGGGCCTATCCAGTGACTTCAGAGCAAGAGCCTACTTATAGAACGGTAAGAAAAAACCCTTTTAGGGTATCAAGAGTGGGAGATATAGTTAAAATTCCCCATGATTTGCACTAACAGGAAAAAATCATGATATAGATAATTTAAAATGGAAGGTAATCCATCCACATCCTTTCCTTGCATTGGATAAAGAAATGGCAGCCCTTTGAGATATGATGTCACGAAGGCTTTGTGAGATAGATAAAGGGGACAGAGAAAGGAACCCTAGAAATGGGGAAGAGATGGGATGTGTGGCAGTGCAGTAATTTAGAGAAAGCTGTTCTAAAATTAATAGATAATCCAAAATAGGAATAATCAATATGCACATAATGGAGATTCCAGTATAACTTACTTTACGTTCTTGGTTTATGAGTTAAGAGCTACTGTCTGCTGCTGGTTTACCTCCTTTACCGCAGGGATTTTGCTGTTATTTCATTTTGTTTTGTTTTATTTGCCACTTTGCTGTCTGGGATCATTTCCGCTCTTCATTAAGCAGGTAAAAAAGTGAAATTAATAAGGCTGACTTTGTCGTTCAAGACTTGCAATGGGAGAAATTGTTAATATGAGCAGAATGTCTGGAAATTTTCTGATTTCAGGTTTTTCTTTTTTAAAAAATTTTTTTAATGTTTTTATTTTGAGAGACAGAGACAGACAGTGAGCAGGGGTGGGACAGAGAGAGAGAGGGAGACACAGAATCTGAAGCAGGCTCCAGGCTGTCAGCACAGAGCCCAATGTGGGGCTCGAACCCACAGACTGTGAGATCATGACCTGAGCCAAAGTGAGACGCTTAACCGACTGTGCCACCCAGGTGCCCCTGATTTCGGGTTTTTCATCCAACTTGTTTCTAACTCATTTTAGTCGATTATTTCTGTTCTGCCCACTTGGCAAGGTTTTCATGATTTAAAATGTTTCTTTACTTGGTTAAAAGTTGTTTGCAATCAGCGGTTCCTCTTTTTATAGCTTCAGTGCACTCCATAAATGTCATGTGATATAATACAGTTAATGGAAACTGCGAAGTCATTCAGTCTACATAGCTTCACCACCGATTAACTCATGCTTTTGATGTTGGTATTAATTTGGAAAAATGTTAAAAATGCAGAAGATAATAGCCATCCATACCTCAAAATCCTGAATTACCAAATGTTAGTATTTTGTCACATTTTTTCAGATCATTTTTAATGATAGTTTACAAATAAAAGCAAAATCATCTTGCCACACTTCCAGTGCTAGTCACCCTCCATCCCTCCAGAGACAGTGACTGTGATGAATTTTAAGTATGGTCTTCCAGAACATTTCCATTCTTTTACTATGGAAAAATGTATAGCATTATTTCATACGATTTTTTTAATTGATTGCTTTTTGTACTTATTTTGTACTTATTGCCAAAAATTTGCTCTCATTCTCTCTTGAGCCTATTACAGTAAGGACTCTGTCTGTCCCCATCATTCTTTCAGTCATGAGTCCGCAGTTTTACCAGGACCATGGCTGTCCCTCAGTCCACATCACGTCTTACCAGTCGTATCTGACACAGCTGACCGCTCTCCCCTCCTCCAACTGCTTTCTTTCCGCTTGATTTCTAAGACATCATACTCTCAACCTGTTGTTCCTTTTCAGTTTTGTCTTTCCCATCACTGAACATTCGAGTGCCCCACAATCAATCTCTGAGCACCTTCTCTATCACCATTCATTCCCTTGGTGATTCCATCTACATCATGGCTTTAAACGTACATGTATATACTGACGATTCCCAAACTCGTATCACCGGTCTAGAGCTCTTCCGTGTTACCAATGTCTATGTCCAACGACCTGAGTGACATCTTCACCTGGATGTGTGATCGGCATCTCCAACTGTACAGGTGCAACACTGAACTCCTGGTCTACCCACAGCCGTCCCAGTCACAGCTGATGGCAACTTTGGCTTTCTAGGTGCTCAGGCCAGACACCTTGGAGTCCTCCTTTATGCCTCTCTTTCTTTTGCTCCATAAATGATTGGTTTATGGAATAGCTTAGATCAAGCCACTCTGGGGCAACTGCCCCCCCCTTCCATTTCTCTTGGAGTAAAAGCCAAGGTTCCCTGTGCTCTCTCTCTGTCTTCATATCCTGGCACTCTTGTCTTGCTTAGTTCATTTGGGGCACGGGACTTCTTTGCTGTTCTTTGAGCACACCAGGCACCCTCCCAGCTCAGGGCACTTGCAACTTTCTGTGCCTTGTGCTCACGGCACTATTTTCCTAGATACTCATTTTGCTCACTACCTTACTTCCTTCAGGGATCTGATCAAACGAGTCCATTCTTGACTACCCCATATAAATAGCACCCCACTATTACCCAATGAGTTACTTTTCTGTCCTTATCTTACACTTCTATCCCTCAGCCAGCACATATTCATTAAGTATCTAGGTACCGTTTTAGGAAAGGGAATATAGCAATAATCAAAAGAAACAAAAATCCATGCCCTTGTGGTACATACATTCTAATGGTAGGGAGTACACACAACAAAAGAAGAAGGTGACCTGCTCTGAAGAAATTTAAGGCAAGGAAGAAGAAAAAGAATATTGGGGTGGGTGTCCATCTTAAATAGGCTGGTCAGTGAGTACTTTATTGAGAGTATGACTCAGTCTTGAGTAGAAGCCTGAAAGAGGAGAGGGAATAGGTCATGTGAAAGATCAGTTCCAGAGAGAGGGAATGGTCAGTGCGGAAGCCCTGAAGAGTGTCACGAGAGAGCAGATGAGGTCACCTAAGAGTCAATGTAGATCTGTTGTAACGCAGCTCTGAGCAGTGAGCGCTGGGACAGCCTGTCGCTCATGGAGCAGGGGGATGCAGAGGAACTTGCAAAGGAGGTAGAAAAGGAGTGGCTGAGGGGCACCTGGGTGGTTGGATCGGTGAAGCATCCAACTTCAGCTCAGGTCATGATCTCACGGTTCGTGGGTTTGAGCCCTGCATCGGGCTCTGTGCTGACAGCTCAGAGCCTGGAGCTTGCTTTAAATTCTGTATATCCCTCTCTCTCTGCCCCTCCCATACTCTCTCTCTCAAAAATAAAATAAACATTAAAAATTGAAAAAAAAAAACTGGAGTGGCCAGTGAGGGAAGAGGAATGCTTCTTGAAACACTCTTAGATTTGGAAACACCATACTCTCTTAGTTTTCCTCCTACCTCCTACCTGTTTTCTTTTAATTTTAGGGTTCTTAAAATATTTTTATTTGAGTATAGTTGACACACAATGTTGCATTAGTTTCAGGCATACAACTTAGTGGTCTGACAAGTGTATACATTACGCTGTGCTCACCACAAGTGTAGCTGCCATCTGTCCCACACATCTCTATTACAAGATCACGGACAATATTCTCTGTGCAGTTTTATGTAGACCTTTTATTACAATGACTTATTCATTCCATTGCTGGAAGCCTCTGTCTCCCACTCCCCTTCCCTCATTCTGTCACTCCCTCCACTCCCTCCCTTCTGGCAACTGTCAGTGTGTTCTCTGTATTTGCAGATCTGATTCTGCTTTTCTTTGTTTATTTGTTTTGTTTTGTTTTTTTAGATTCCACATATAAGTGGAACCACATGGTATTTGTCTTTCTCTGCCTGACTTATTTCACTTAGCGTAATGCCCTCTGGGTGCATCTGTGTTGTTACAAATGGCATCGGCTCATCTTGTTTATGGCTGCATAATATTCTATCTTCCTCCTTCTCATGTCTATTGAGAGACACATGGGCTGTCCACATCCTGGCAGTAGACTTAGGGGTACATCTAACTGTTTGTATTAGTGTTTTCATTTTCTCTGGGTAAATGCCCAGTCGTGGAGCTACTGCATCATATTGTAGTTCTATGTTTAACTTTGTGAGGAACCTCCACACTGTTTTCCACAGTAGCCGCCCCAGTTTGCTTTCCCACCAACAGTGCATGAGGTTCCTTTCTCTCTGCATCCTTGCCAACACTTGTTGTTTGTTGTGTCTTTAATTTTAGCCACTCTGACAGCTGTGAGTTGATATTGCATTGTGGTTTTGATTTGCATTTCCCTGATGGTGAGCGATGGTGAACATCTTTTCGTGTGTCTGTTGGCCACCTGGATGTCTCCCTTAGAAAAGTGTCTCTTGCAGGTCTTCTCATTTTTTTAATTGGATTGTCTGGGTGTTTTGGTGTTGAGATTTAGAAATTCTTTTTATATTTTGAATATTAACCCTTTATCAGATATGTTATTTGCAAATATCTTCTCCCATTCCGTTGGCTGTCTTTTTGTTTTGTTAACTCTTTCCTTTGCTGACCTCACAGCTCTTTTCAGTCTTCATTTGGAGTTCTCTGTGCAACTTCTATCATTAACTATATTTGCCAATTAATATATACTATAATATATAAAATATATATATTTGCCAATCCACAAAAGAGGATTAGAGGACTATTATATGATGCTAGGTATGTCTGTATGCTCGAAGTCAGTACGGCCCGAACCCAGAGAAAGTAGACTTCCTAGGACTCTCAGGGATCGGGGCAGGGCTGAGACACGTCACAGGAAAGGACAGGCAGTCAGAAAGGCAGACTCCAGGCTCGGAACCAGGAACCACATGGCATATGTTGTTAGTATACAGAGCCTGAAGCAAAATGTGTGGATGGCAAAGTAAAAACTAAAAGGCTACTGCTTCGGATTCTGTATCTCCCTCTGCCTCTACCCCTCCCCTGCTTATGCTCTGTCTCTGTCTCTCAAAAATAAATAAATATTAAAAAAAGAATTAAAAACACTAAAAGCCTACGAAAAGAGCCAGGTTATGTCACAGATTCTTTCCTAACAAAAGTGAACAGAATAGGGCCCATTTCCCAGGGAGTTGGCAGGGACTGGTACAAAGTCGTCGCTAGCATCGTCTGGACTGTGGAGTGGGGATCTGAGCCCTCCGGCGGGAGTAACTGCAGCCCCGGGCGCACTGAGGATGCGGACGCACCCAGGTTCCCTAGAAGGATCAGGTGCTCCATCAGGTCCCCGCGTGGGGCGACTCCAGGGCGCGGCGTCTGATGGAGTCCTGGAAGTGGCCCGCGATCTCAGTCCTTGATGGCTCCTAAGCAGCACTGTTTGTAAGGCAGGAAGTCGCATCAAGCCCTCTCTCTGTTCAGTCCTACGGGGCAGTAGCCCTGTGCCCTGCGGGGAGCTGGGGGCTGGTTCTCAATTACAGGCATGGGGTTAAGACAACAAGAGTGACAGGAAAACTTAACCTTAACCCTAAAACTTAACCTTTTTATCAACTAAAATTCTATTAGTCATTTTCACTTCTCCCCTATTCACTTCTCCCAGTATCCCCTTGGGGATTTTTTAAGATCCAAGAGCAAAAGTTCACAATTTTCTCTGTTAAACTTCAACTTATTCATTTGGGATCCTATCTCTAGCCTGGAAAGTACTCTCCTGAGTCTATTTAATATAGTTATTATCCCTTCCAGTATATATGTTATCCACATGTTCACTGAGCATGTCCTCTACAGTTTCATTGATAACTTAGATAAAGAGAATCTGGAAGACCAAGGACACAGTCCTGTGCTTATCACCAGAAACCTCTCAGCAAGTCAACACATTAATCATTCGTCTTTAGATACGGGTCATTTCAACAGTTTCTCATTTCCCCAGTTGTCCTTAACTGCAGCCCAGATTGCCCAGATTGTGAGGAAGAAGTGCAATAGATAAAGACAGAGAAGCAGCTGAGGAGTTTCACACTATAGTTAGTGAGGATCCACTTAAGACGTTTAAACAGGGAAGGAAAATGGCCAGAGTCTCATCTTAATAGCCCCGTGCAACCTCCTTATATTTGTCTTTCATTAAATGTCCTTCTTTCATGTTTTGAATATATTTTAAAATCTGTATACAAATGCCAAATTTTGTAAAATAGTGTACATTTTAAATATATACAATTTTATTTGACAATTATAGCTCAACAAAGCTGGGGGGAAAAAAATCTGAGCTTATCAGGTCACCGGAAAGGTAATACAAACTAGAGAAATGTCAAAGCAACAATTGACGGGGCATCAATTCTTAGCTGCAAATGCCCGTCTAGCTCCACCCACCGCCGTTACCTGGTGCGCCTGCCGCTCTTCCCTCATTCCTTTCGCCAGGAAAATTTCTACATATCCTTCATGTTTAACCTTGAAGTCATCAAATCAAATCACAGGCCTGTACTAAAGTATTTCATCCAAGATACATACATATTGTTGTATATTTAACATGTCCCACATCTACCTACAGACATCCCTTCTCTTTCCCATGAGGATTATTGGCCCTGAGATATAGGAGATCTTTTTCTCATAAAGAGTCCTTTGAGGCCTTATTGGTAGTCAATTCATGCCTCCTTTTCAAGAACTCTTCTTGAGGTCTTCTTCCGTCACACCATCTCACTAGCAGTTCCTTCACCAGTCTGTTTTTCTCTCTGGCAGTTAACATTCCTTTCTGCTGACATCCGTTGAGTGTGGCATTTACTCTGGAGGGGCTACTAGTGCTCCTGGTAGTATCTTACTGGGAGAGCAATTACATGGTAAATAAGTTTTTACTTTTTGTTTGCTTTTCCATTCAAATTCATAGGCTCAATCTCCAGTGGCAGCTCCGTACCAAATGACACTTCAACCCATGATTTATACCCAACCAGGCTTAAGGACTCGCAAACAATGCTTCTGTTCCATCCACAAGAAATAATGTATGTTTGAGCTGTCGTTGCCTAGGGCTTCGGCAGAGATGTACAATCACCAGAGGCGGGGCCAGCGTCAGAACAGAGTTTTACAACATATACCTGTTTTGTGTACTGTTTGTCTCTCATAGGAGAAAAATGAATTCTAACATTTTCAGCGTATAAAAAGACACCAAACTGTGCAGACCGCGTCCTCCACAAATTTGGGTTGCTAAACCTCACCTGGGTTCCGATACTTGCTCAGCAGTCCTTTTATTCGTTCAGGCAGCAAACCCAACTGGATCCGTTCTGGACAGGTGGATAATTCAGCCTGAGATTTCAGGCACAACTTCCCAGAGAAGTGCTATCTAAGTTGATTGCTGAGATTTAGAAGTAGATAGCCGGTCAATGGAGCAGGGAAAGGAAATTCCAGATAAACAGATGGGAAAGCACAGACCACCATGGGAAATCAAAGGAGGGAATGATTAAATCAAGGATTGAAGGTTCCAGGGTAATGAGCATCAAACAAACATAGGGAGGATTTCAACCAGCAGATGCACAGAAAATGGAAGTTTTGTATCACAGCTAGAAAACAGCTTTGGCAGAGAAGTGGACACCGGCATGGAGACGTGGATGCAAGTGGCTGAGGCAAATGGGAGAGTGTCATTGCCTCAGAGCACTGGTTTCTAGAAGTCTTTACAAAGTTTCTTCCTTCAGTCTTCAGGTGATATGTTGTTTGTTTCAGGAGGCCTGACAAAGCTTCCAGTATTAGATAATAAGATTGACCAGAGGTTTGTGTAAAAATATTTGTAATTTATTTTATAACCACAAGGAAAAATAGGTAGAGATGATAAAAGACTTACATTTCTCTCTCTCTCTCTCATGCAGACACAATCCATGTAGAAGTACCAAAGCACAAATTTTCAGATTCAGAGGTGAAAAACGGCAGTGATCTTTCTACAGCCTGAACTGAATCTCGCATCTGCCAAGTAAAATAAACGTTAATTTGAACCATCGGTACTTCTGACACTCTTCAATTCAGTGTATTAGAGGTGATGCGCTCTACTTCTCTGGAAATTGTAGTCATCCTTGAAATTGTACCCTGCAAAACTATCAACAACTAAAGTTAATATCTTAATCTCCCCTCCCAAATAACACAGGGACCATAATTACTTTTAAACTGTAAGGCCATTCCCTTCTAATGTACATACTATGGCGGCCCAGTATTTTAGCCCTGTCCCATTTTGTTAGTCCCCCACATTAAAAGTATTCGTATTTATATGGGGCATCTGGCTAGCTCAGTCAGTAGTGCCCGCAACTCGGGGGTCGTGAGTTTGAGCCCATGTTGGGCATACAGCTTACTTAAAAAAAAGGATTAGCATTTACAGAAACCATTTTTGCTTAGATATAGCCATGTGTTTATAAATTCTTTGTTCGCTATCTCTTCTTTTATTGGAGTTATTTCCCTTTTACTGAAGTATAACTTTTAGAAGTATTTAGTATAGTTATGCTTGTAATAAACTCAGTTTTTGTTTATCTGAAAATACCTTTCTTCTTACTCGTTATTTTTAAACTAAATTTTATTTCTTCTTATTATTTTTAAAGACTTTATTTTTTCTTAAATTTTTTATGTTTATTTATTACTGAGACAGAAACCGAGCACGAGCTGGGGAGGGGCAGAGAGAGGGAGACACAGAATCTGAAGCAGGCTCCAGGCTCTGAGCTGTCAGCACAGAGCCTGCCCCGGGGCTCAAACTCCTGAACTGTGAGATCATGACCTGAGCCAAAGGGGGATGCTCAGCCGACTGAGCCACCAGGCGCCCCCAAACTGCCAAAATTTTTCCAAAAACAACTGTTCCACTTTATCCTCCTGCCAATGTGTGAGAATTGCAAGGACTCAAAGTTGTGGCCAGAAATTACTGCTGTCGGCATCAAAGAAATTTTTTTAACGCTTGTTTATTTTTGAGAGAGAGCGAGAGAGGCAGAGCGTGAGCAGGGGAGGGGCAGAGAGAGACACGCACGCAGAACCTGAGCAGGCTCCAGGCTCTGGGGTGTCAGCGCAGAGCCCGACTCAGGCTCAAAGCCATTCACGTGAGATCATTTCCTGAGCCGAAGCTGGATGTGTAACCAACTGCGCCCCCCAGGCGCCCCCCAGTGGTTTATGATTAGGGAGCATGGAGCCAAGTGAGGGCGAAGTACCCACTAACAGCACCTCCCTCCACCCCAGATGGGGTATGTGTGATATTCCTTAGACCCTCCTGGCTACCCAATAACAAAGGAAAGGGGTTTAAGTGCTTGCCATGGTGATGTGGGAAACTAAGGCGAGTGAAAAATTAAGTTCCCCTCCTGCCCACAGCCCAGTGACAGGTCCTTGAAACCGGCAGAGTGACCTCCCTCTAGGAGCTCCGCCGCCTCTATGATGACACTTTGCTGGGGGCAAAAGGGAATCTTGGCCTAACATTATCCTGACCCCCAGGAACCTGTAAGTCTACTTTAACATATAAAAATTCCTTTGGAGGGGCGCCTGGGTGGCTCAGTCGGTTGAGCGTCTGACTTCGGCTCAGGTCATGATCTCACAGTTTGTAGGTTCGAGCCCCACGTTGGGCTCTGTGCTGACAGCTAGCTCAGAGGCTGGAGCCTGCTTCGGATTCTGTGTCTCTTTCTCTCTACCCCTCACTTGTTCATGCTCTCTCAAAAATAAATAAATGAAAAAAATTAAAAATAATTCCTTTGGAAACTTCCTTATCTCCACTCCCCTAAGGTACATGCTGGCAATCATACTTCAAGCTTCTGGCCCCCTGATAGACATCCGAAGGGTCTCATGACTGAGGTTTTACCAAATGGTAATAAATGGTGTTTCCCAAGCGACAGCTAGCCCCTCAAGGTCCTGGAAACCTTGCTTCCCAAATTCCTTAGAGACTTATGCTGTCCCTAACCCCTTTCCAACCTGAGGGTATATAAACAGTTACCTGTCATGACCCCAGTGCAGCTCTTCCTGCCCATGAGTCCTGTCCCATGCTTTGATAAAATCACCATTTTGCACCAAAGATGTCTTAAGAATTATTTCTTTTTCTTTTTTTTTTAATTTTTTAAATGTTTTATTTATTTTTGATACAGAGAGAGACAGAGCATGAGAGGGGGAGGGGCAGAGAGAGAAGGAGACACAGAACCGGAAGCAGGCTCCAGGCTCTGAGCTAGCTGTCAGCACAGAGCCTGACGCGGGGCTCGAACCCACGAACGTGAGATCTGACCTGAGCCGAAGCCGGAGGCTTAACCGACTGAGCCACCCAGGCGCCCCTTAAGAATTCTTTCTTGGCCCTTGGCTCCGGATCACCCCACCATCACCCCAAAACTTTATCACTTCAGTTTTAAGGTTCTTTAGTTTGTCTGTAAACTATGGGTGATAATAGTCCCTGTCCCACTGAGCTTGTGGCAATTAAATAACATGACTCAGTGACTGGCACATAATTAGCTTTTGATAAATGTTAATCGCTATTATTCTTACATATATATCCCACCTAAGTAAGGGAACTAACATCCTTTATTTGTAAACGAGCTGGCTGATGGGAGGGTTTGTGTGAATGGATGAAAGACCGCTTCACTGGAAAGCACTCCAGTGTAAGCAAACGCAGAAACCAACAGGGTGGTCAGTTGTTAGAAAGAGACCAAAGAATAATTATTTAGGTCTGTATGGCACACTTGCTTTCAAAGGGCGGTAGTGGTGGACGACGTTGGGGAAGTCCTTAGGGCTGGAAGTCTCGTAAGAGTTTAGGATTTTGTATATAGAATACAAAGTTTTGAAAACGTTTGTGTTGGGGTGGCAAGATTTTTTTTTTTATTTATTAATAGTTTATTGCCAAGTTGGTTTCCCTATAACACCCAGTGCTCTTCCCCACAAGTGGGGGTGGCAAGATTCAGATCAAAGGTGGCTTTTGAGAAAGGTTGGTGCAATGGGCGGGGTATTTATTAAAATTAGGCCAATGGCTCCACCCGGAAACAAGTACAAAACCAGTTCCCGTTGAGGGCCAGGAAGCTCGCTGGGATGGTGGGACCAGAAAGGCACCGACACCAAGGTCCCTGATGGCGTCTAGGTCCCGGATTCACTTTGTAGCCGAGAGGCGGGATCGAGTCGTTTTAAAGACCATTTTGAGGGTGCTGCCTGTTCTGGCGCGGTCCTGACGATCCAGCCTGATCTCTGATTCCAAGGGCCCTCGAGTCCTCCCACCCACAATATTCGCCAGATCCCCTCTTTCCCGGAGTCCGCATCGGTTCTACCTGCAAAGCCAGCATCTCCCTCGCGACACTTCGTCGCTTGTCACTCACCTGCTCGCAGCCAATCAGCACTCACAAGTTTGGCACCTCCTCCTCCTAGAGAAGGGGCGGCTACTCCCTGCGCGCCAATGAGCGCGCAGACTCACAAGGGCGGGGCGGGTCTGCAGCCGTGAGCAAGCCAATCAGGGACCACCGGCGGTTGGCGGCTCGAGAGGCGGTTTGTCGCGCGCTCGCTTTCCCAAGATGGCGGCCTCTAAGGACAGCTGTGGGTTGGGAGAAGTGGCCACGGGGAATGGCCGGCGGCTCCACCTAGGGATTCCTGAGGCCGTGTTTGTGGTAAGAGCTCGCTGGTCCTCGGGCTCTTGGCGCTAGGGTCGGGCTACCCCTTCCTTCCTGGCCTCCACCCCGGCCTTGACTACGGGGGAGGAGTTGAGGTGATGTACCTGGGAGAGAGATTCCCCCGTCGTCCGCTCTCCCCTCCGCGCCTGGACGCGCCGAACTGCGCTGGGACCCTCCCGGGGGAGACGCGGCCCCTGAAGGGAAGGGGGCGCCGGGCGTGAGAACGGTGGGGCGGGGCGGCCTGAGGGGCCGCCCCCCGGGCCTCGGGCTTCTCCCTCGGCGGCTGGGCCAGGGTAAGGGGGAGGCGGCGGGAGGCCAGAGAGGGACCCGGCCCGCAGGCCGGAGCGGCCGACGGTTCATTGGCGGCTCAGGGTGCCGTGAGCAGGCGGGACCGCTGGTGCTGCGGTGTGAAAACTGGCATTTCGACCCGGCGCGTTGAAGGCGCGCGGGGGCCCGCCGGCGCCGGGGGGCGGCGGGCGGGCGAGCGGCGGGGGGAGGCGCCGGGGGGCGCCGGGGGGCGGCGGGCGGGCGAGCGGCGGGGGGCGGCGGGCGGGCGGGCGAGCGGCGGGCGAGCGGCGGGGGCCTGCGGCGAGGCTCCGCGGGGCCGCGTTCGGGTGTCGGTGCCTCGTTGCGACGCCGCGGCGGAGGGGGAGTGGTGTGGCGTTGCGAGAGGGAGACCGGGAATGCGATTTGGAGGCTTGACAGATCGGGGACAGGGAGCTCAACCGGAGTCCAGCCAGAGAGAAGCGACTAGATGCTTGCACCGCCGTCCTTCCATTCGGCTGCTCTAGACACGGCCTTTGAAAACTGTCGGAATAGTGCGAGAAAACCCGCCCGCTCCGGCCCAGTGTCCTCCGTCGGTCCTCACTCAGCCCAGACCGAGCTGCTGTAAAGTGTTAGTGAATGAAGTGCTCGACCTCTGTTGCCTTCCAGCTGCTTTGTTAATGATATCGTACAGCGTTCAGAGGACCCGGTTTTTAACTTTACTCTTTATTTAGCCCACTTTTGTATACAGTCTTTTGCATATTTGCATTTGCTGATTCAATTTTGTAGTTGTTTTCTTTTGTCATTATTTTGTACCGTTTATTTCTTTCCATTCCTTTCCCAACTAATGGTAACGAGAGACAAAATCTGTTGACTGCCGGGCACTTCCTGATGCTTTTGGAGAACTCTAGGAGGCGAGATGATTGTTTTCATTCGGTGGATGGTGAAGCCGGGGGTACTGAAGTACTTGGCCCACGTCAGAGTGTGTAAGCAGGGGCCCCAGAGTTTGAAGTTGGGCAGTCTGTGGAGCACCGGAGCCGCTGGGAGGAAAGTGAGGTGGTCGTCTTGGCTCGGTGTCGCTTCTGGTTCCAGCGCAGCGCCTGTCGCGGAGTATCGTAAGCTCGTAGCTAGGTGTCGAGCTGAATTTCCGTAGTGCCTTTTGGGTGCTGCATTCTTGGTCCTCGCTAGAGACGGCTTCGAGATACACTTTATCTGATGCTTTATAAAGTCTTATCTTCAGATGCTGTTTTCCCCTAAAACTGCTATGGGTTGTTTTGTCTACACCTTTAAATTTCTATCAGTATGATATAATATATATGCAATCCAATATAATATATAATCAATCCAATTTTTGTGTAATTATTTGAATAATATGGTACTATAGCAAGATCATTGGCTTCTAAATCTACCAGGGTTTGAATCCTGCCTCTACCTCTCAATTACTGCCTCATGTTGAGCGTATTATTTTACCGCTTTGAGCCCCAGTTACTCTAAGTGTAATAGGGATGGCAGTATGCAGTTGCTGTGAGAAGCAGTATGTGCTTTCAGTATCCCACTGGGCAGCAGTTTGTTTTCTTTCTCTGCTTGAATTGTCTCTTCCCCCTTTGCCCAGTGGCTGCCCTCTTGATCTCTCAACATCTTATTCAGATGGGACCTCCCTGTGGCTTTTCTGGACCACTGCCAGTTCTTGGCACTTTCATCAGTTACCTCAGTAGATTGTGTTATACGCATAGTTAATGTTTGTTGAGCTACTAAGTGCCCAACAATTCTTCTAAGCATTTTACACATGCTAACTCATTTAATCCCCTGTCAGGAAAAAATATTCTCATTTCACAGATGAGAAAATTGAGGCAAAGAGAGAGGTTACATCACTTTTCCCGAAGTGAACACATCTAGTACGTGGTGAGGCCGGGATTCAAACCAGGCGGGCCCTGTGTCTTAGCCACAGTCCTGTGCCGCTATAGTTGATTCTTGCTAGACTCTAAGCTCCTAGTGATGTTTACCATGTGATAGAAACTTTAATTCAGATCTCTTTCCTGCAGTGACCCTGCTAGGGAGATGTGTCTCCGTTTTACATGCAGAGTTCAGCCATTGCCCCCAACCTCACCTTTTCAGTTTCTTATGCTCTGTCTCTGGCTTGATGGCTTCAGGGTTCACTCCCTTGCTGTGTTTCTCGTTCTGTTGCTTCTTGTCTTGTTTTGGCTGAAATATTCCCTTATAGCTAGTAAGCGTGGATCAGAATAATGACCTAGAGATCACGGAAAACTGTAAGGTAGTTGAATTTAACTTACAGTGAAGGAATAGAATTCTTTAAAGTGCTAGAAAGCTCCAGTAGGATTGCCTTAAAATTTCCATATATTTTCATCTAGTTCTTGATCTTTATCTAATTAACTAGCTTTTCTTTCAGGACCAGGATGTAGTGTACATTTAAAAAATGCTATTCAGTTTGACTACTTTTTTTCTTGATTATTCTGTTACAAAAGATTGTTCTGTTTGCTTTTTAGGTTTATTTTGACCAGTTGATTCTTAAGGAGGAATTTGTGGCTTGCCTTGGGAACCTAATGATCATATTTAACATGATTTCAATGGCAGAACTTGTTGAGTTAAAAATTTTAGTCGAGGGGCGCCTGGGTGGCTCAGTTGGTAGAGCATGTGAGTCTTGATCTCAGGGTCATGAGTTCAAGCCCCATGTTGGACATGGAGCCTACATTAAAATAAAAAAAAAAAACTTAGTCAGGGGGTGCCTGGGTGGCTCATTTGGTTAAGCATCCGACTTCAGCTCAGGTTATGATCTCGAGGTTTGTGAGGTTGAGCCCTGCATGGGGCTCTGTGCGGACAGCTTGGAGCCTGGACCCTGCTTCAGATTGTGTCTCCCTTGCTCTCTGTGCCTCCCCTGCTCATGCTCTGTCTCTCTTTGTCTCTCAAATACAAATAAATGTTTAAAAAATTAAAATTAGTCGATAATTTTGGCATACAGTCTGTTGAGTCGTTTTGTGGCTAGGGCACATGACTAGGCAATGTGTTTGATTGTTGATAATTTTCATATTTACTACTAGGACTGCCTGGGGGGTGCATAAAGCAGGAAAGGTCGTCTTTCTTTCCTTAGATATAAATAAAAAGAAGGTGAAGGAAGAATAAATTGGATACATAATGTACGTACAATGTCTGAAATGGTCTTGAATTTTTTAACAACTTTTTTAGTTAAAACAAACCTCTGGGAAAAAAAATACAAGCTTCTTTTTTCTTTTATGTTTTAGAGATAAAGTTGAAGCAGTCAAAAATCAGATTAGGGGTATAAATTTTAAAATTTGTCATGTGTTATTTTTGATAATAAAGGAAGATGTGGATTCCTTCATGAAACAGCCTGGGAATGAGACTGCAGACACAGTACTGAAGAAGCTGGATGAGCAGTACCAGAAGTATAAGTTTATGGAGCTCAATCTTGCTCAAAAGAAAAGGAGGTAAGTGTAAAAATTTACAAGAGGTTTTTTTATTTTTGGTTAATCTTGTATGGCTTAAACGTCTTAGAAATTAAGACACAATTTACACATAATGAAATGTCCAGGGGTGCCTGCATGGCTGTCAGTTAAGTTTCCGACTCTTGATTTCAGCTCAGGTCATGATCTTGGGTTGTGAGATTGAGTCCCACTCGGGCTCTGTTCTGGGCATGGAACCTGCCCAAGATTCTCTCCCTCTCCCTCTACTGCTCACGTACTATTTCTCTCTCTCTCTGTCTCTCTCTCTCTCAAAAAAAAAGTCTAGATAGTGAGTGAATTTTCACAGGTGGATTTACTTCTGTAACCATTGCCCCAATCAATTTGTAGAACGTTGTAGGAAGTTCCCTCTTGCCCCTTTCTGGCCAACCGTGCCCACTCCCAGACACGACCACTGCTCTGATTGTTTTTACCATGAATTTGTTTTGTCTGTTCTTGAACTTCCTATAAATGAAAGCATGTAGTAACTACTATGTTATGTCACGATTTTTACACTTTGTAGAAAGCTTTGAGAGTCATCCATGGTTTTGTGTGTGTATGTACCACAGTTTTTATCTATTTTTTTCCTGTATGATATCCTATTTATTTGTTTGTTTGTTTTTTAAATTTACATCCAAGTTAGTTAGCATATACTGCAATAATGATTTCAGGAGTACATTCAGTGATTCATCCCCTGTCTATAACAGCCTCATCCCAACAAGTGCCTTACTGCCCCGCACCCATTTAGCCCACCCCCTACCCACAACCCCTCCAGCAACCCTCTGTATTTGTTCTCTGTATGTAAGAGTCTCTTATGTTTTGTCCCCCTCCTTGTTTTTATATTATTTTTGCTTCCCTTCCCTTATGTTCATCTGCTTTGTATCTTAAACTCCTCATATGAATGAAGTTATATATTTGTCTTTCTCTGACTGACTAATCCATCCAATTTTTATCTGTTTTTATCTATTTGCCTGAAAATGGACATTTAGGTTGTTTCCGCATTTGGTTTGAAGTCTTTGTGGGCGTGTATATTTTCTTCTCCTGGGTTATTACCTAGGGGTGGAATTGCTGACTTGTATTGTAAGTATAATGTTCAGTATTATGAGGAAACTGCCAGAAGTTCTCCAAGGTGACTGTGCCACATTTTACTCCCACCAACAATGTATGGGAGTTCTATTTGTTCCATATCCTTGCCTGCACTTGGTATTATTAGTCTAAAGATGGTTTTGAAAACATAGGACAGTGAATATTGAAGATCTTATTCCAGAGCACCTAGGGTCATAATGTCTTAAATCTCTAGTTCATCCTTATTTTGCTGATGAGATGAGAGATGCATAGAGGTTATGATTTCCCTGAGATTTCATAACTGATAGGCACAGGATAAATGGATCCTTGCTATCACTTGTTTATTTCCCTATATTTTAATAGTAGCTTATGAAGTCATTTCACTGTAATAAGTATTTGTGGACATCTGCTATGTACATATGCCAGCATTCTTCTGTTAGTAACTACTTACAGAATTCCGACTAGGTGCCAGATCCTGTTTTGGGTGAAATAAGTTTCAGTATCTGTTCTCAATAGGGACACAGTCTAGTGGCATGATAGATCTGTAAATAAGAGAAGTACATATAAAGTATACGGGTCAAGATACTTTGGTGCAAAGAAATGAGTTAGCAAGGGAAAGGTGTGGTCCGGAGGGGGACAAGGAGGTTCAGCGGAAGCTTCCAAGAGGAGCATATGGCTCTGCAGAATTCTGAAGGCTGGGTATGAGTTTGGGAGGCAGACTAAAGCAAGGAAGGATCACCTGGTGCCATTTATGTTAAAGTACAAAGGTTTATTTAGACATATATTTTCTCATTTGATTTTGATGACAGGGTAATTTGAATACGGGCTGGGTATTAAATGAAATGAGAAGTCATTGACATGAACAAATAGAGAATATTAACAGAAAAAGGCAGAATAGAAAACACTATGATTGGTATGCTCTCATTTTGGGAAAAAATGTGTTATGTACACAAATATTTGGAAGTACACTAATGGTGTATTAACAGTGGTAACCTTTGGACGGTGGGAGTATGGCATTTTTTGAAATTTGGTTATCTGTATTGTTAAATTTCTACAATATTCATATTTTTGAGAGAGAGAGAGAGAACGCGAGTGAGGGAAGGGCAGAGAGAGAGAATCCCAAGTAGGATCTGCCCTGTCAGTGTGGAGCCCAACGCAGGGCTCATTCCCACCACTCTGGGATCATGACCTGAGCTGAAACCAAGAGTCGGGTGATTAACTGACTGAGCCCCCCAGGCGCCCCTCACATACTGATTTTGTAATAAGAGTTTATTTTCATTTTAAAAAGAAGGATAAAGCCATTGGATTTCAAGTTACCCACAGAGAGGTTATAGATAGAGAAGAAAATGGGCTTCAGGATCAAGCCCTGGGAGAGAGGAGGAAATTTGTGTATCAACGTTATAGTGCTAACTCTAGTACTGTGGTATAGTAGGAAACTCACTCCAGATTTATACACGCTCTAGGCCTGAATGTGCGTCTGCAGTGTTCCTAATTAGGTATATTTGGGGTATATCCCAAATATCGGTTAACAAAACAGACAGTCCCTGCCCTTGGACAGGTTGTAGTCTAATGGAGTGTAGATAGTAAATACACAATTTAATAAAGTTAATATTTATTGTGCACCTAATATGTGCTTGGCATCATCCTAAATACTTAGGATATATCAGTGAACAAAACAGAATTTGTGTCCTCATGAAGCTGACATTCTAGCCAGAAAACAGAACTAGATTATACAGGAGGTTAGAAGGTGATAAATGCAAAGGAAGTAAAAAATGGAGTAAGAGGGTATGTGCGTGTGTAGATGTGTATATATATATACACACGAACATTTTTTGAGGATTTGTGACCATTTGAAAAAAACTCACAGATGAACCGCATAGCCTTGAAATACTGGAAAAAAAATAAGAAAACGTTAGGTATTCCTGTAAGAATACGGTCTATAATACATATAACATGTAACATATAAAGTATATGTATATTGACTTTTCATGTTATTAGTAAGGCTTCCAGTCAACAGTAGGCTATTAGTGGTTAAGTTTTGGGGGGAGTAAAAGTTATATGTGGATTTTTTTTAATATATGTGTTTTTTTAAGTTTATTTATTTTGAGAGAAAGAAAAGGAGCATAAGCAGGGGAGGGGCAGAGAGAAGGAGAGACAGAATCCCAAGCAGGCTCTGTGCTGTCAGTGCAGAAGACTGACTTGGGGAGCTCAGTCCCATGAACCATGAGATCATGACCTGAGCCGAAATCAAGAGTCGGATGCTTAACCAACTGAGCCCCCTAGGCACCCTTATACATGGATTTTTGACTGCATGGGAGGTCCGGTGTACCAACCCCTGCATTGTCAAAGGTCAACTGTATATTGGATACCGATCCTTTTAAGTTGGGTGAGAAATTTTCTTTCTTTTGTAATTTGTCTTTTTTCTTATGGTTTCTTTTGATGGATAGCTCTTAATTTAAATGTTTTCAGTTAAAATTTCCCTTAATATTTTTTTTGTCTCTTTTAAGAAATCCTACCTTTATATTTTGTGTTTAAAGAGACAAACTTCTATGTTTTCTTCGAAAATTTTTAAAATGTTGCTTTTCACATTTAACTTCTTAACCTAGAAATTTATATTTATGTATGGTGTGTGGTGGGCTTTCAATTTCTTTTTTTTAGTGGATATACTGTGGACATACTATTTGGCTCGGCACTATTTAATTTTAACGTAGTCCAGTTTAGCAATCTTTTTCCTTACTAGTCAGTGCTTTTTGGTATCTCGTTTAAGAAATACTTTCCTATCCCAAGTTCATGAAGATATCCTCTTCATGTTTTATTCTCTAAGTTTTATTGTTTTATCTTTTCATGCTTAGATCTTTAATCCATGGGTTTTTTGAAGCAGTTGTGAAACTTTCTCTCGTCTTTCTTTGTCCTCTTTGTCTTCTCAAATGCTATAAGTTGATAGCTGTATTTGTAGGCTTAATCGTATTCAGGGTTTTTGCACTTTTTTGATAACACTGCTTCAAAGGTCTGCACACTGGTTTTGCATTAAGAGGTGGATAGTATTTAGTTGTCTCTTCTTATGATGCTTTGTGCCTGGATCCATTCATTGTGAGTTGCAAAATGATGTTCAATTATCTTTTAATTTGTTAATAAGCTGGTATACTTCTATGAAGAGAAACATCACCTGCCTATTGCTTGCTGAAAGTAGCTGCAGGAGATCAGCTCACTTCCCAGTTGCTTCCCGGGGGGGGGGGGGGGCAGCCCTGCGGGCCCTGCCACCCTCAGCTGCCCTCCGCCACCTTCCAGCTGACGAGGTGTTTTCTCTGGGCCGTTAACAGGTGGGAGGGCTGGTCTGCCATTTGAACCTGAAACAGTTTTTATCCCTTTTTAAAACCTTTTTAGTCTATATAATCAGGCACATGCAAATTTGAGAATTATTATGTCTTGGTGAATTTAACTCTATATAAAATAACGCTTATTGTTTTCAAGTCTGTTTTGTTGGATACTTAGAGCTGTTCCAGCTTTCTTTCGGCTAACATTTTCTTGAAGCATCTCTTCCAATCCCTGTACTGTCTACCTATGTGTTATTTATATTTAAGGGTGTTCCATGGAAACAACATAAGGTTCTTGTTTTAAACCTAGCTTGTCTTTTTAGATAAACCAATTTTTCTTTTTGAATACTTTCGAGATCGTCATCTCTTTTGTTGTAACTCACTGGAATTTATGTGTGTGTGGCTATCTTTTGCCTTTCTTACCTAGCTGTATGTCTGCTTCCTGGAAGTACAGATGGCTGTGTGGGTTGCCTTTATCCATAGAGGATTTTGCATTTGCGGGGTGCTGATTCTATACAAGCCTGTTGAGCTCCCCCGCTCAGCTGCTGGGTGGGGGGCGGAGGGCAGGCATAGGTTTGCAGCCCATCAAGGCACCTGACTCACCTTGTGATGCTTCCTTTTCTCTAGGTCTCACTGCTCGACCCAAAGCCTTTTCCAGTTTGTTACCCTTTAATTTTTTCTGGAACTTCCTCACCTCTGTGATATCAGCTATACAGCAAAAATGATTTTTTTGTGCATGATCAAGTTGTTTTGCAGCATGGCTCTGTAGTTTGCATACTGTCCTCTTTCATATGCTCTAAATCTTTGCAACCTATCATTTGTCTTTAACTTCACCCTCAGCTGTATAAAAGTTCTTTAGTATTTCATAATTCTCTTGTGATAATCTCCTAACACCAGAATCATATGCCTTTTATTGTTCTTTAACTGGAAATTTTGTGGTATGTTTTGCATTTTTTTCAGTTAATTTTTTTCTCCTGGGATTTTGTTAATATAGATGTTGCTTCTAATTCTGCCTTCCATTTCTGTAGGATTTCCTCTCTTCTGCTGACTTTGGTAATTTGTCTTTTGATGATTAGATGGATGTCCGTGAGTTCCTTATTTCAGCCATTACATTTTTATACCTAGTTGTTCTGGTCGGTTCTTCTTAGAGCTACTTGTTTCTTCTTCATATTACCAATATCCTTTTTTTCCCCCTCTCTGCGGTATTTAAAAATACTTACTGATAATCTAATCTTTTAGTATTTTATTTTGATTCATCTGACGGATATTGTTGATTTTATTGTCTTTATTGTGGTTGTGTTTATCAGATTATCATTTCGTTTCCCCATCAGCTCACATTCCCTCAGGGATATCACTTACTTTGGCCAGTCATGGAATAATGTGGAGGTGAGAGTAATTTAAGCCCCTTATGGTGAGCAGTGGTAGGAAGAATGCTGTTGATGTTATGGTCTAGGGAACCACCGTTGGACAAACGTTCCTTTTCCCCAACCAGGTGGCTTGGTCTCTGAGGATTCATTTTGTTCCTCTGCCCTTGGCTGTCTTTGCAGTCATCACTCCTGGGAGTAGGAGTTGGGGGAGGGGCCGGCTGGGGACCAGTATTTGTCTTCTCAGCTCCTCAGCCTGACCCCTCTGCTTCTGGTCAATTCTGTTTTTCCACCCCGTAGTGGTGATGGGGTAGGTAAGGTGATTCATCCAGAGCAATTTAGAGAGAGGAGAAAACACCTGGAAAGTTCTCCTTTAGCTGTACTCCCCTTTTGCAGATTTGGTTTGCTTCCCTTCTAAGCCTCCATCTCCCTTCTCACTCCCCTGCCCATTCTTAGAACCTAGAGATTTCTATCGTTTGTGTAATTACAATAATCTAGAACTGACCCAAGTGTCCATTGGCAGAAGAGTAGATAAAGTTGTGCTGTGTTCAGAATTGAATGTTACACAGCTAAAAATGAATGAACAAGTCTTAGGAACCTAGTTGAGTTAAAAAAGCAAACCCAAGAAAAATGCATACAACACGAGATTGTCTTAAGCCAAGAAACCTGCAACGAATATATTATTTGGGGATATACATAGATGTGATGAAACTCTTGAAAAAGAGAAAGGGGGTCTGTAAGCATAAGTTTAGGAGAGCTGCCATCTCTTGGGACGGAGCAGAGTGGGGAGGGGTGTACTGCTTGCACATGCTCAGCAGCCTTGATGATGAGGTTCCTAAGTTGCCTGGGGTTGCAGCTGATTGATTTATAGATGCTCCATAATTTATGTATTATGTGTAACACTTATACATACAAAAATATATCCTAGAAATCATTGACATGACCAAAAAGTCTTTATCTGAACATTCTTCCTATGTTATATATATATATCATATTTTATAAATACCGCTTTTTAGCATTTACCTATATCAACACAGAATACAAAAGTAAGCAAAATTGGAAGATCTACAACATCCATGTTGAATTTATAAAGAGTTCACAGATCATTAGCCTTCAAACTAAGTAACAGATATGAATGCTAACTATGTGTTTCTAGATTATTTACTGGTCAGAAAGCAATCTACACATTCGGTGCACTCCCTATCAAAATGACACCAGCATTCTTCACAGAGCTAGAACAAACAATCCTAAAATTGTATGGAACCAGAAAAGACCCCGAATGGCCAAAGTAATGTTGACAAAGAAAAACAAAGCTGGAGGCATCACAATCCCGGACTTTAAGCTGTATTACAAAACTGTAGTCATCAAGACAGTATGGTATTGGGGCACCTGGGTGGCTCAGTTGGTTAAGCATCTGACTTCCGCTCAGGTCATGATCTTGCCGTGTGGGTTCAAGCCCTGCGTCGGGCTCTGTTCTGACAGCTCAGAGCCTGGAGCCTGCTTCCGATTCTGTGTCTCCCCCTCTCTCTCTGCCCCTCCTCTGCTTGTACTCTGCCCCTCTCAAAAAATGAATAGCCATTAAAATTTTTTTTAGAAAGGCAGCATGGTATTGATATTTCTTTTTTTAATTTTTTATGTCTTTTATTCATTTTTGAGAGACAGAAAGACAGTGCGAGCAGGGGAGGGTCAGAGATAGAGGGAGACACAGAATCCAAAGCAGGCTCCAGGCTCTGAGATAGCTGTCAGCACAGGGTCTGACGCGAGGCTCGAACCCACAAACTGAGATCATGACCTGAGCCGAAGCCGGACACTTAACCGACTGAGCCACCCAGGCGCCCCATGATGCTTTCTTTTTAAGTGGCAAGCTCTCCTGTCACACTTCTTGCCAGGTCGGTAGCACAGGATAGAATAAGGTTTGCCCTGCTGCTCTTCACACGTGCTGTGACTTCCTTTATGTGATGCAATACATATATCTTCTTTATCAAACTTTCATTTAAATTCCCGTGTAGTTAACATACAGTGTGTTACATTAGTTTCGGGTGTACAGTACAGTGAATCAACACTTCTATAATAAGTACATTTTCATCATCACGTTTAAATTTTGTTTACATACCAGTCTCCAATCATATTTAGATAAATGTATTCTGAGAGAACCACAGCTTTGGTTTTGTGTCCTTAGTTTGTTTTGTTACAGATACCATTGTGATTTGACAGGGACCCCAGAACTGGTTTGCACATTTTTCCATGCAAAACCTTTTTTTGCCGTGGGCAGCTTCTAGTCATCGCAGAAAAGAGCTCAACCTCAGTGTCAACAAAGTAAAAAATGCTTCATTCTTTCTTTTAAGTAACTTTGGGTGTGTTCAGCATATTTTTATCTCTTATTTTCTTGTCAGTGATGGTGATGTCGCTTGGGAATCAGTTGCTAGTAGTTTTGTTTTTTAACATTAATTTTTAATAGATGTTCATCATTTTTATAGCACTTTTATCTCCATAGCGCAGTTGAGCAGAAGGTATAGGGATTTCCCATACACTCCGTGCCTCCCCAGACATGCAGAATGTCCCCCATTATCAACAGTTCAACAGCCCCCACCAGAGTGGGACCTTGATGACAATCCATGAGTCAAGGGGCTGCTGGCTGCCTCAGTCGGTAGAGCATGTGGCTTTTGCTCTTTGGGTTGAGTTCAAGTCCCACATTTGGCATAGACCCTACTTAAAAACTAAATGAATGATGAAGCAATATATAATAATAATGTATTATTATTAACTAAAGTCCCTACTTTACCTTAGGGTTCACTGTTATATTGTATTTCTGTGGATTTTGACAAGTGGATGATTTTAGCAGTCCTCAAAAAGATATCAATAGAAAGTGCAAAGCTAGTAAGACTGTGTCCTAGGGTTTTTCTTGCTGCAAAACACTAAGTCAACCTTTTTCTTATTCACAGGCTGAAAGGTCAGATTCCTGAAATTAAGCAGACATTAGAAATTCTAAAATACATGCAGAAGAAGAAAGTAAGTGCATTTTTGTTTATAAATGTGAGTGAACCAGAACGCTTCAGCAGAAGTTCGTTTTCCTTGACTCCTTGGTCACTGGTATTTCAACGTGCTGGTAGATCCAGTCTGCGTTCTTGAGTCTTGTGTGCATGTCCAGGGTGCGTCTGTGGGAAATGTGGCTTTGTGGCTTTTTCCCCAAGTCAGCTTTAATTTTGGGGCCTACACATCTTGGATTATTTTACTTATATGGAGTATTTATAAAACTTAAATGCAATTTGAAATTATTTTCTTTAAAAAAATTTTTTTTAATGTTTATTTTTGAGAGAGAGAGCGAGCTAGCACAAGCAGGGGCAGGGGCAGAGAGAGAGGGAGACACAGAATCTGAAGCAGGCTCCAGTCTCTGAGTTGTCAGCACAGAGCCCAGCGTGGGCCTCGAACCCACAAACTGAGACTGCGGCCTGAAGCAATGTCGGACGCTTAACCGACTGAGCCACCCAGGCGCCCCGGAATTATTTTTAATACAAAAAGAAAATGTCTTCTTTTGGGGTAGCAGCATCTAAGGGTTTTTGTTGTTGTTGTTCTCCCTAAGAATAAGGAGAGAGTCTAAGACTTACAGACCTGCAAATAATCCTAGAAATTATGTTTTGAGTTCTCATTTCACAGTTGAAAAGACCATTACAGAGAGGTTACACTTGACCAGTGTCACATAGCTGGTTATTGGCAGAACAGGATTTGAGAATCTGCTGAGTCTTAATCCCATATTCATTAGAGGCTGTAAAGATTAAATTTTATAAGCATATTATATTTAATAGATTATGTGTATATATATGATTCATTGCTTGACTGATAGGATAATTGTATTTCTAATACATTATTTTATGTGGTGAATTTTTTAAAATATAATTTATTGTCCAATTAGCTGACCTACAGTATAGACAGTGTGCTCTTGGCTTTGGGAGTAGATTCCCGTGATTCATCGCTTCCATACAACTCCCAGTGTTCATCCTAAGAAGTGCCCTTCTCAATGCCCAGCACCCATTTTCCCACCCCCCAACCTCCTTCCATCAACCCTCAGCTTGTTCTCTGTATTCAAGAGTCTCTTATGGTTTGCCTCCTTCTCTGTTTGTAGCTATTTTTCCCCCATCCCTTCCCCCATGATCTTCTGTTAAGTTTCTCAAGATCCACATAGGAGTGAAAACATAGGATATGTCTTTCTCTGACTTATTTCATGTAGCGTAATACCCTCCACTTCCATCCACATTGTTGCAAATGGCAGGATTTCATTCTTTCTCATTGCCAAGTAGCATTCCACTGTATCTATAAACCTTATGTGGTGAAATTTGTAAGAAACTTCAGAAAACTGGTTGGTTGGGCATGAAGCACTGATGAAGTTGTAATTGCTAACTCTTGCATAGTGCTTACTTTGTGGCAGGCACTGTTGTGTGTGTGTATATATTTGTGTGTGTCTGTGTCTGTGTCTGTGTCAAGTCTGCTTACCACAGCCTTCAGAGGTATAGGGACGATTTTCCTAACTTTACAGACCGGGAACCAGAGACACAGAGAGGTCAAGTGAAGTGCTTGATTTCCAGAGGTCATAAGTAGCTGACCCAGAATCCGTGCCCCACATGCCCAGCTGTCTGGCTCCAGTGTTTATTCCTGTTACCGCTACACTTAGTTGCCGTGAGGTTACTGTTTTCAGTGACGTAGGTTCAGCTCTGTGAGCTCTCCTTTATAACCTTTTTATTAAACTGACCTATTTACAGCACTGTCATTTTTTTTTTTTTGAAGGACTCCACCGGTTCACTGGAGACTAGATTCTTACTGGCGGACAACCTGTATTGCAAAGCTTCAGTTCCTCCTACCGATAAAGTGTGTCTGTGGCTGGGGGTAAGTGACCAAATGGCCACAGCTTTCTGGGCTGACGTCTGTAAACCGGCGTGCTGTGGGAGCCGGGTAACGGTGCCCATCCCTCTTTGACCTTGGAAGGAACAGAGGTGGAGTTCAAGGGGTCTGTACCAGGAACCAACTGGGATTAGGGGATGGTGAGCTGCATAAGACACCCTCCCAGTCAAGGCAGAGCTGCCCAAAGCCCCCACCGCTTCCACTAACGCTGTATCATTTAAATGTAGCCGATGGAAGAGCAGTAGAAGTAAAATAGAAGGGACTGTTGAGCCTCTGATAAATGTTTCTTCCCCGTAAGAGTTTATTAGTTCTGGAAAGATATCTCTCAAGTTAAGGGAGGAAAGATTATTACAAAATCCTTGAAAATGGAGTCCAATTTTTATTTTATTTTTTTATAATAGTTTATTGTCAAATTGGTTTCCTTATAACACCCAGTGCTTCTCCCCACAAGTGCCCTCCTCCATGACCATCATCCTCTTCCCCCCGCCCCCTTCCCCTTCAGCCCTCGGTTTGTTTTCAGTATTCAGTAGTCTCTCATGATTTGTGTCCCTTTCTCTCCCCACATACTTCAATTTTCGATTATTTCACAGGTCTTGTCTGTGGTTTTTCCTATCTTACTCCTCTTAGTCCTCTGACCAGTCAGCCAGGCTGTTCCTGACGGGCCAGCTAGCTGTCCACAGGTCTTGTTACCCCAGGCAAGTTCCCATACAAAGTAGCAAGCTATGTGTACAGCTTCAACGTGTGAGCTTTTCTGAAAAAGAAACAGTAGTAAGAGACAGGAATGTGATTGGCGTTTGGGATTTAAGAGACATGTATTTGCCATTGAATTTTTTTTGTCCAATCTGAATTTTTATACAGCTTTCTAACTATCGCGGATTGGGTTATACAGTCAGTAGGTATTTATGTAGCACCTACTTTGTGCCAGACACTTTCATGTTGTCTGTCTCGTTTAATCCTTACAGCCATCCTTTGAGTAATTTTTAAATTCCATTTGGCAGATGAGGGAAGTGGTAGAAGACATGCCCATTGGTAACTCAGCTGCTGGGAGGAGTTCAGTGCTGGAAAAGGTTTGGTTCCCCACCTCCAGCATGCTCACACCTCTGAGTGTTGGCAGGAACACCAGAGCTTCAGAATTCAACATGGTCACTTTGTCTTTGCTCTTAGCATCCATTGGAAGTAGGAAATGGGCAATAGGGGCTCCTGGGTGGTTCAGTCCATTGAGCCTCCAACTTCAGCTCAGGTCATGATCTCGCCGTTCATGAGTTCAAGCCCAGGATTGAGCTCTAGCTGACAGGCCAGAGCCTGGAGCCTGCTTCAGATTCTGTGTGTGTGTGTGTGTGTGTGTGTGTGTGTGTATGTGTCTGTCTCTCTCAAAAATAAATAAAAACATTTAAAAATATTTCGAAAAGAAAAAAGGAAGGGGACAGTAAAACTTGCCATTACTGGATCAAATTACATAATACATATATGTATTTGAAAACTTTTAAATTACTGTATCCTTAAGCTCAGAAAAACTATTTAAATTGACTTAAATGTGGGGCACCTGAGTGGCAGTTAAGCGTCCAAGTCTTCATTTCTACTCACATCATGATCTCCCAGTTTACAAGATCGAGCCCTGAGTTGGGCTCTGTGCTGACAGTGTGGTGCCTGCTTGGGATTCTCTCTCTCTCCCTCTCTCTCTACCCCTCACCCCCCCTCTCTCTCCTTCTCTCTCTCTTTTCCTCTCCCTCTCTCCCTCAAACTAAAGTAACTGTAAAAAATAGATTCAAATGTCGTACCATTTACTGTTATCATGGAGGTTGAAGAAAGATGGAATTTAATGTATGAATATTGGTTTTTCTCTTAATTCTCCTGTTTACTTACTATCTATGTTAGCGTAGGCAACTTGACCTCTCTGAGCCCACATTTTCTTAGCTGTGAAGAAGGTAACTTGGCTGACAGGCGTTGTCATGGGGAACAGATAATACAATGTATGCAAACATATTCTCCAGCCCAGGGATCAATACACTTTGTGTAAAAGGTCAGAGAGTAAATATTTTGGTTCTGCAGACCACAGGGTCTCTGTCACAAGGATCCAGCTCTGCCACTGCGGTGTGAATGCGTAAGTGAATGGAGAATATCTGGATGCCCAGAAAACTTCTAAGAAAAGGCAGCTAGATTTGGCCTAGCCCCTGCTGGCCCTGTGAGACACTGTGAATGTTCAGTAATTGTGACTTTCTCTCTCCAGGCTAATGTGATGCTTGAGTATGATATTGATGAAGCCCAGGCATTGTTGGAAAAGAATTTATCGACTGCTACAAAGAATCTTGATTCTCTTGAGGAAGACCTCGACTTCCTTCGAGATCAGTTTACTACCACAGAAGTCAGTATCCTTTCTTTAACTAAAAGCCAAGGGAGGAAAGGAGGATGGTTTTCAACACTCTTACTTGCATTACTTTAATGAGAAGAATATCCTTATTCCTGGGCTAATTTGAAGTTGCAGATTTTATGAGAGCGATAACATATTTGGAACTAATACTTAAGTAAGTTTGTAGATAGGTTCATCTCAACCTGAGGCGTGAAGGTTTTAGAAACCGCAAAATGCACGAACGCTTTTCTTTCAAATGTTTTCTCAAGATACCTTCATAGCTAGTTGAATAGTTCCATCCGCCAGCACTTATTAAGGGTCCCCGGGTGCCGCAGCCGTGCTACATTGTACGGGGCACAGGACGGTGAGGAGCGCAACAGAGCGGCAGAGTCTTGCTGCCTTAGAGCTGCCACAGCGTCATTTCAGGGCAGGACGTAAGTTCATTTCACGTGCGCAACGCCAAGGCAATGCGGAGCTAGGGAACGAGAGCTGAGCTGGAAGTCATGCCAAGGAGACTTGGGGAAGTTAGAGTTTGGTTTGTTTTGGAAGGCAGGAAGGGGTTCAGATGAGCAGCGGCGGAGGCAGGCATTCTGCTCAGGGAGGGGCAGCCACGTTGAAACCCAGCTCTCTGCCTCTCCTTCCGACTTCTCTCTCCTGGTTCCTGTTGCGGGCAATGGGCCCACACGCTCCCCAAGACGGACACATGGGGGTTGCCCTCCACTCCTCTTTCATCCCCAAGAGCCAAACACTCACCAGATTCTTGTCAAATTGCCCTTGTCAGCCTCTCTGTCCACTGTCGCATTGCGGCCTTCCAGAACCTAGACTAAGTAGTTTTATGGTCTTTCTCCCATCTCTCCTTCACATGGTCTCCAGTGTGAAGTTACTGAGTCACGCATCCTATCTTTATTCGACTGGTTGTGGTAGAGAACTTCCGTGGTTCCTTGTTGTACGGAAGGTGTGCACAGAGGCCCCGAGTGCAGTGCCCGTACCCTCCCACTTCATGCCACTGACCTCTTCCTGTCCCCGCCTTCCCTCAGCGCGCCTGGGCTCCAAGTAGCCCCCATCGGTCCTCCTCACTGCCTCCCTCAGTACGCCACGCCCTTTATGTTTCTGGGTTACTCTGTGTTTTCCTTCCTGGTTCAGCTCAAGTATCAGATCGTTTCTGAACATTTTCAGATCCTCGGGGTGTTTTACTATTTCTCTGCTTACTTAGCGCTTCGCACTTAGTACTTGGTTTTCTGTGCCAGATCGGGAGCGCTTCAGGCGTGGAGCTGTGCTTGCTCTCTTCTCCATGGCACCCGGCATTCAGCAGGCGCCGGTGCTTGGGCGAGGGAAGGCTGGCGTGGGGCCCGTGATGTGGAGACGTTCCGGGAGGTAACTATAAACCTTGTAGAAGATAGTATTGGAGAAAAGCTAGATGACCTGAGTTAGTCTGATAACTTTTGGATACAACACCAAAGGCGTGACCCATGAAAGAAGTCACTGATGCGTGAGGGCCTACACAGGGTGGTGCTTGTGGAAAGGAAAGGAAGTTGAGTGAATGTCCTATTAAACCAAAGGGAGGAGAAGAAATGAAACCAGTGATAATTAAATTGTACTAATTTCAATATTGCCTGTGAGGCTACGGTGTGAAGTCTGTGAGGCCTCATGGACGAGGGGCTCTCCTAAAACTGCTGACAGTGGCAGGCACGGTTTTGGTCAAGTCCGACACCCAAGTTGACTCCATATGCTAAATGGTTAATTGATTTGAGGCCTTGCCTTTGTATTGGTAGAATTTAGTTCCAGTATTTTCTTAGCAAATGATATTCTAGCAAGGTGGCTTACAATACTAGTTGTTACTGGTATTTTGCGGGCACGATTTCTGTCTTTTATTCAGTATGTGAATAAATACTTACTTAGTTATTGCATATGTTATCTTTAGAATTGCATTTGCATTTTCTTTGACAATTCTTGCAGATATGGCCAGGGTTTATAATTGGGATGTAAAAAGAAGAAACAAAGATGATTCTACCAAGAACAAAGCATAACGCTGGCAATTAAAAATGTGGTTCAGTTTCCCAAACATGTTATTTTAAGTATCCTAAAGTTTATCCCTAAAGGTCGACAATACTTTGATTTTTTTAAACAGTAAGAACGCTAGTTAAAACTTTAAAAAAATATATAAACATTTTATTATAAAAAACAAAATTAGTTTCAAGTATTTTATGAAATTAGCAGTATTTTAATTTTTTTAATTTCCAACAAAGTAAATGCTACTTAACATCATTTTTTTTTTTTTTTTGCTGGTCATAAAGTCTTAGCTGGAATGGCTGAAAACTCTGAGGTATGATACGGAAGCTGAATTACGGATAGTGTAGCACAGTTTACTTTTTCTTTATTGGCTGCTGTTACTCTTACTTGATGCAGTAAGAAACCAGTTTAGAGGTAGGAAAACCACTTAGTTTAAATATTTCCAAACTTGTTTTCTTTAGTACATGTGGGGCTTGATGCTCTCTGTTGCTGTTATTTGTCTTAATATAATAGATTTTCATGGAGCGCTGCTTAGCTGCTAGCTCTCTGTCATAATACTGTGTGGACTTTTCAGGAACTGGTAATTGGCCTTCCTAAACAGTAAGTGAGAGCTCTGGAGACGCTGCTTCTTCCCCCGTGGAAGTACAGTGTCTTTGCAATGCCAACAGAAGGGAGATCTTGGCTAACATGAAACAACAAAATTCTTTAGCCTCTCAAAACTCTTGGCTAAGGCAATTTTGTGTTTCTTAACAGTTCTCCAAAGCAGCTGAACAAGAATATTAAGATAAATATAAATCTGCAGTGGTTGAAAAGATTTGTGAGCTTTTTTTATTCATGATAAGACCTCCTGGGAAGAGTAGAAAATCCCTGTGGAAAGCTGTTGGAACAGCGGCTAACACGGGGTGGAGAGATTTGGTAAAAACACAAATGTATTATTCCATCTCCGTGTAGCACAGCATATACTCGCATACTGTTTTGTAGTTGTGTTTCATGATATTAAAACATTGAAGTTAAAACTGTGGCATGGCACTTTTTTTTCACATTATTCTTTCTAAAGTTAACGTGTCTTTTCACATATTTGTAAAGCACATTTACTTCCACATAAAACTAGCATGTCCCAAGAACTTATGTTTATAGAAATAACACAGAATCCCTCTGGAAGGAATACAGATCAAACAATTGAGGAGTTAAATCTGAAAGATACCCAAGTTCTTGAGTCAGGTTTTCTTTCACAATTTTATATTCCCATATCTTAGTTTTTGAGCTTTGAAAACATCTTGAGATATTTTAAGTGCTACTTTTTCCCCAACCTAATTATGGTAAGTATATTGTCCCAAAATGCCCTTGTTAATATTAGGACAGGAATGATTTGCTCAGTTAAAGTCCATGAAAGTTGAACTGAATATGAAGAATACAGCTTTTTAGAGATAGGAATTAAAGCAAAAATTAAGTTAATTCGAACAAATATATATATAAACACCCAGTATGTGTCAGGAACGGTATTAGGCTTTGTTAATAAAAGAAAAATATTTAAATCTTGGCCTCTGCCAGATCATTTCTCTTATATGGGTTTACAGTTTCAGAATAACATAATCATCCTGATTTGACATGATGTTTTCAAGCTTAATATTAGTATAGTATACCCAGAGAGGGTATGGGCAAAAGATTAACTACAAAACTTGATTATGAATAATAAGTATGTTGGTAATGAAACTGATAACTGAACTATTTTTCCATTCAGATGCTCATTTGAGAAAATTTAGAAAATGGGAAAAAGAAGTTAGATTTGTAGTCCCCTTAATATTTTTGTGTCTTCCATTTCTTTTTTATCCATAAGTTTTTAAAAACATAATGTAAATAATTTTGTCTTTATAATTTTTATCCTTTTTCGCTTACCATGTAATTTGCTTATTTGTAGTGGTATTATATTAACATCACTTTACTAGTTCCACAGTAGTATACAAATGGGTGAACTCTAGTAAACTGTGATACACATTTACACATCCAGGTGGGTTTTTTTTCCATTATGAGTAACAATTCAGTAGTTTACATTTTTACATAAGGCTTTTTCTTGTATTTAGAATTTTTCCTGAGACTTGCCAAAAACAGAACTAAGGAGTAAGATGATAGCGTTTTTACTTCTAGGGTTAACTGAGAGTAGTTTTGTCAGAAAGCACAGTTCGTCATTTGCAAGCACCCCCCCCCACCCCGCCCCTGCCCTTCTCTGGTGTATAGATACTGACCATATAGATACTGACCGACCTTATCCGGGGCCACATCGTCAGAATGAGACTCACATCCGGTTCCCAGGTGAATCTCTTCCTCCTGTACCACAATGCCTCGCTCCTTTATTTCACAACTAATAGCTGAGTTTGGTAGAAATGTTAACTGAAATCCAGTACCTTAATGAATAATGCTCTCCTCTCTCTGCTGTTCTCTGCCCTAACCCTCAGTGGACCATTTCTTAAAGAGTTGTCTCAGTTGGTTCTAATCGCGTCCCGTTTTGCTAGCCTGTGCCTGTTCAGTTCTTATGTGGAATTGAGTTGTGTCTGAGAACACTGGCTGAGGCACGTGCGACACCTGTCATAGCTGGTGTCGGATTCAGCGGCCCACTTAGCCGCCCAAGCCCTCGATAGGCTATGTCTGACACCGGCATACTCTGAAGGACACGAGACAGTAAGACACCACGCCAGGGGGTGGCTTTGGGCACAGTTCTGTGGGAATTCTTTTTTTTTTTTAATGTTTATTTTTGAGGCAGGGAGGGGCAGAGAGGGAGGGAGACACAGAATCCGAAGCAGGCTCTAGGCTCCGAGCTGTCAGCACAGAGCCCGATGTGTGGTTCGAACCCACGAACTGTGAGGTAATGACCTGAGTTGAAGTCAGATGCTTGACTGACTGAGCCACCCAGGTACCCCAGTTCTGTGGGAATTCCTCAGCAGCCCCCACGGACTGCCCAGATAGGTTGCAGGAGCCACCGTGGCTTAGAAGCCCCAAGGGGACCACTGCATCTTAGATCCGTTCCCCCTGCGTAACATCCGCAGGTCCTGGCCAGGGCCGGGGCCAGTAACAGGAGGTACACTGTCCCCAGGGAGCCTGAGCTGTAACTCCTCGCGGTTGCTCACGTCCACTCCCAGCCCGCTCAGCCTGGACACAAGGTGCCGGCCAGGGCATTTTACCGGAAGCAGGCTCTCCTGCTCACCCAGCTGCTGGTGCACTTGCATCAGCTTTCCGGGGGAACTGAGCTAGAAAGCTAATTGGAGGTCAGTTCCACACCTCGAAGGACAAAGGGGGTTTGAATACCTCTTGCTCATAGCCCATTGGCTCTTGCCTAATTCTGGCCCAGTTTTTGATAGTGGCTTACTTCCTTGATAAGGCCCCTGCCTGACAAGCGCCTCTGCAAACAAGGTGGTAAAGGCTCAGATCATTTAAAGGGCCAGATGGAAGCATATCTGTCTGGATTAGGTGAAAGGAAGACTTCAAATAGCTTCCAAAGTTGTGCAATTATATGGTGGATCGGAGAGGTTTCTTTTCTCCTTGGTCCAAAACCAAGCAATGCCATAAATTTAGCAAAACTCTTCAGGAAACCGTTACAAAGTAACTTCTTGTCTTGTGGCCCAAACTACTTGATAACATTTTTTATTTTTACCCCTTTTATTTTGAAATGTTATAATTACAATCAGCATCAGGATTGATGTGCCTGCTAATTAACCATGTTTTCTATATAGTAATACTGTTCTGTGTTCTGGGAGAGTACTGCTTACATGACCAATGGGAGAGGGGAGTTTGAGACTTGAAGCGTTTGAACTTGGTAAATGTGCACACAGCTGCTTTTCTTGTTGAGTTAGTGGAAGATGGTCCAGGATTCTGCGTGCACATGAAAGCAGGTGTATCTTGGCGCGCCTGGGTGGCTCAGTCGGTTAAGCATCCCGCTTTGGCTCAGGTCATGATCTCACAGTCCATGGGTTCGAGCCCCGCATCGGGCTCTGTGCTGACAGCTAGCTCAGAGCCTGGAGCCTGTGTCTCCCTCTCTCTCTCTGCCCTTCCCCTGCTCATACTTTGTCTCTCTCTGTCTCAAATAAACATTAAAAAAAGGGAGAGCAAGTGTATCTAAGCACTTTGTTTATAAAGGATCATACTTCTTGGTCATGGTTTTCAAATAATTTTATGTTTCGTTGGTTGTATGAAAGCTATTTGCCTTTCAGGGATACTTTATTTGGAGGTAGGCCGTGACCAAACAAGAAATTTCTTCTAGATCTTTTAGCTGCTTGAGTAAACCCATCTAAGTCTGAATTGGCTTATGTTCCCTGATCAAACCTGTAGATTTTAGAGAGTAAAAACTACCAAACTTAAAAAGCAAAGGTTAGCAGGTAACAGTCTCTTCTTTTCATCAGTACACTCCGGGCGACAACAGAAACACCATTGGCTACTTCAGCCCATGTTTGGATTAGATTGGGCAGTAATTTCTTCTCAGTCCAGAGGGATCTTAAGAGTTAAACTTTAATTCACTGTAGATCATTACTTTTCAACTCTACTCTAGCTACTGGTTGTTCTACCGGAGCAAAGTAACAATTCTAGCTTTTCGGTATTATTTGTTGTGAGACTGAAACACTGGTATTGGTGTTTGTTTAAAAAGCAGGCTGATGATGGGGAGAGAAGGTGGGGGGCGCGGAATACATGTTATCATAGGGAGGGAGTGGTCAGGTCCCAAGACGATAAGGATGACCCTGGAGGACAAAAGGCAGGAGGCCGGTCAGGGGCGGGCGGAAGCAGGCAAGGTGGGAACTACGCCTGGAACCCCTTGCTTTCTTACCTGCTAGGGAGCGGGTATCCTACCTCCCTTCTTGGCCCTCTTCCTAGACCCTCCCGTAGGTAAATGTTGGCTGTACCAGGAACTCCTGAAAGTAGATGGGGTCCAAACTGGTTGTGGGAGAAATCCAGATATAGTAACTGTAAGGAAAACTGCTCAACCATGTTAGTAACCAAGGAAGGGGGCGTTTACAAAGTATATTATGGTAATACGGCTTGGCGGGAGGCTTGGGGGCTCAGTCAGTTGAGCGTCTGACTTCATCTCAGGTCATGATCTCACAGTTCACGGGCTCTCTGGGCTCGCTGCTGTCAGCAGAGTCCCCTTCTCCCTCTGCCCCTCTCCCTGCTCACACTCTCAAAAATAAACATTAAAGAAAATACAGCTTGGAGGGGCTTTTAAAAGGTCAGAGTGCCTTTATATAGCTCCAATTTTTCATGTGTGACCGCATAAGCCATGAAACAAAATAAACATTATTACTGAATAATGGCAAATAAATACCAATATTTAAGTACTTAAAAGTGGAGGAATACACTGGAATGCTGAACATTGGTTATGGTAGTCACTAACCATATCTGTATCCTTCTGCCCTCTTACTTCCACCCCAGAAAATATTTCTCTGAAATTGTAATTAATATAAGTAAAGTATCTCAGAGTAACATACTTTAAAAAATGTTTTTGAACACTTTAAATGACATGGCAAGGGATATTTTAGAGAATCAAATTTTGGGCCTTCTAGTAGAGTAAAAACTCTCCCTTGGTAACGTCTTTTGGTGTTTGATGTTTCTCTGTTTTCAGTTCCAAAGAATCCAGTCACCAGGGCCTTTTCAGTAGGAATTCAACTTACTGTTTCCTTAAATTAATTTTTCTTTCTACTTTCATATATTTAATACAGGATCCTGTTACATTGGTAAAGGGTACCATTTATGATAGCATGAAACCTTTGTGAACATTTATCTGGTAAATAGCATTGTGTCAAAATATATAAAGTGTTAGAAATTCAAGAAAAAAAACGGATCAAAACATTAATACACCGATAGTCACAGGCAAATCCTCCAGGCCACATTTTGTGATCATAACTAGTTTCAGTTGGGAATTAATAATACTTTAAGATAAATCTAAAACATTTCAGAATTAAATACTATGAAATAATGTTCGGGTCAAAAAAGTCAAACCTAGAATTACAGGTTCTTTAGGCTTTAATGCAGTGCGAACGCTAGTAAGCTTGAAAATGGAATTCAGATGAAAATATGAGCCCTTGATGCTAAACTCAAAAGAATAAACCACCGAATGTCCAACGACTGATTTTTGCTGCCTCCATCAGTAAGGGTCAAGGATGATCTGTCTCTCAGGGTGATACTCTTTTCTCTCCTGCCCCCTTATCTCCCCTCCAATCAGCTTGTCTGGCTCTGAGAGCATTCCTTCGCCACTTATTCCCACAGTCACACCTAAAACCTTGTCATTACCAATCACTGCCACCCCTTCCTAATCTCAGTCACTATCCATTCTTTCCCAGTTTGGTCGGGATTTCTGGCTGAAGCACAGGAAAGGGGGAGGAACTTGGGAAAGTGACCCCAGTGAACCCAAGGGCCTGGGTTCCTTTGTGTTCCTAATTAGCATACCAAATAGCAGAACCAAAGGATAGACTCCCGCCCCGCCCGGTTTCTGGATTGGGTACTGTGTTGTGCACGAGCACAGCGACGGATCCGAGTGGCTCAGCAAAAGCTTTGAAAACTGAACCGGTATTAGAATGACAGCTCACAGTGGACAGGTTGGAACGTGTGACCTGAACTTACCCAGAGAAGTTGTCAGCGAAAACAAAATTGTCAACGTTCCCCGTAGAATTTAAACAAAACCCAGAGTTGCATAATATTAAAAATGTTCAGAATACAATTAAAAATTACTTGGCATATGAAGAACCAGAGAAATACATGAAAAAAGTATATGTTTATGTAGATAACATGAAAGGTTAATAAATTAGAATGCCGAATAAGCAAAATTGATAAAACCAAGAACTGGTTCTTTAAAATCCTGATAAAAATAGACAGCCTCTAACAACTCTGAATTATAAAGACAAAAACATTAACAAAGCATTACAAATGAGGGCGAGGTTTCTAAGCACCAATGCATCTGACCATTTAAATGGAATGGACGCCTTTCAAGGAAACTCACTCACCAGGATGTACGCGGTGTGCCGGGAGGGGAGGGTAGTCACTCCCAGTCCCTGTGCCCTGTCGCCGCCGCTACAGGCCGGGGTGGCTCTGGAATCCAGTCAGATAGGTAAGTCTCCAGCCAAGCCCACCTCACAGGAGGACAATGGGTATGTGTGAGCAACAAAATCAGGTCTCCAGTGGTTTACAGCTGAATCTAACCATAACTCTCAAATAAAATGAAAGGATTGCTACAGGTCGATAACCTCTTCCGGAAAAAAAAAAAAAGCCTGCAAGAAGAATAAAGGAAGAAAGGTTGGAAAAAGAAAAGGGAAGGAAAGAAAGAAAAATAAATGCTGGACCCAAAAGCTTTTATGGATGAATTCTATCAGCGTTTCCAGCAGCAGACCACCCTGTTATTTAAGTGTTCTAGGATATAGAAAAAGAAGACATGTATTTTCAACCATGAGGCCAGAATGACCATGGTGCCACCAGCTGACAGAAAACACAGGTCAACATTTCCAATGAACGCTTAGTCCTTAAGTTATTTTGTCCTATCAGTTGAGGAGATGCTGTATGAAATGGCCTCCCATTGGAAATCCCCAATATATACTAGTGTCGTCCTACAGAATACCGTTTTGCTTTGTTTAATCCACAATTTTCCAGATTGTATTTGACCGTAGGTTGCCGTCCACTCCATTCCTCTAAATCTCTGTGGAATTTTTGGAAATACTCTTATGAACCAGTCTCACACATGAATATAGATGCAAAGATCCTAATAAAATATTAGTAAATTCAAACTTTTAAAAATATACCATGAACAAATACAGTTTATTCAAAGGATATAAAGAAACATGGTTAAACATAAACAGACTTACTAATACAATTTATAACACTAATAGGTTAAGGAAAAAAACATTTGATTATCTCAATGGGTAAAAGAAAGACATTTGAAAAACTCCACATACATTCTTTGTAAAAAGCTCTTAGTAAATAATAATGTGAAAAGTTCTATAACGTAACCAAAGTAATTTAAAATTAAAATGCTAGAAGCAGATAATAGCAGGAACAAGACAAAGATGCCCACCATCACTGTTGTTATTCATCATTTTAATCCAGGTTCTAGTCAGTGTGAAAAGACAAGAAATGAAGTATACATACTAGAAAGGAAGTGAGAATTATTACTTCTGTTTTTAAAAGTGCTGACCGCTCAGAGCCTGACACAGGGCTCAAACCCACAAACCGTGAGATCATGACCTAACCCGAAGTCAGATGCTTAACCAACTGAGCCACCCAGGTGCCCCAGAAAATTATTATTTCTAGATTGCTGTTGCCACCTAGAAAACAGAAGAGATCAATTGAAAAACTGAAGTAACAAGAGAATTTAGTATGGTGTCTGGATATAAGATTTAGTCAATGTACACATATCCACAGATTTCCTCCACACTAGCAATGGCCAACTAGAATATGTAATAAGAAAAAGAGCCCATTCAAATAAAACATAAATATTTATAATATGTAAATATGAAATGTCTAAGAATAAACAGACAATAGCTAAAACATATAAGTGAACTATAAGAATTTACCGATGGACATAAACAAGGATTAAATTAATGGAATGACATTCTATCAGTGTCAGTAAATTAAAGCAATCAAAATCCCAACCCCACATGAGGAAAAATGTGACACATTTATTATCATTTATGTTTATAATAAAAATTGTATACATTTAAGGTGTACAGCATGGTGGTATATCTTTCTATCTATAGTGAAATGATTACTACAGTCAAGTTCATTAACATATCCATCTCTTCACATAGTTACCATTGTGTGTATGTGGTGAGTACCTGAAATCTAGTCTCTTAGCAAATTTCCAGTGTCCGATATACTATTTAATAACTGTAGTCATCATTCCGTACAGTCGTCTCCAAAAGTAGTCATTCTGTAGAACTGCAACTTTGTAACCTTTGACCAGTATTCCGCCACCTCCCCTTCTCCCCCACCCCTAGTAACCACCATTCTAGTCTCTGCTTCTATGTGTTTGAATTTTTTATATTCCACATATAATGGGATCATGTAGTTGTTTCTTTTCTGTGTCTGACTTTTTCAACAGATGAGTAGATAAAGAAATTGACACGTTTATGTTTAAGTTCTAATGTACTGCATGAGAATATCAAAGAAAGTTTTAAAGGGAAAAATAATAAAAAATACAATATAGTATTAGGGCAGGAATAGAGAAACAGATTAATGAACTATAAAATGTGAGTCCAAAAACAAATGTGTACCTATGACAATATTTGAAAAGAGTAGAATTTCCAATCATTGAAAAAAGAATGACATGTTGTATGGATAGTGTGCGGTAAATAGACATTTGGGAAGAACAGTTGTTATCCCTACCTCCACATCCTAAACAGAAGTCAGTTCCTGAAGGAACCCTAAATGGATTATAGGAAATCATGGTTTTCTAGAAATTGGGTGGAGAAGACCTATCTAAAACTGATACTAACAGCATAAAGCATCAAGAGAACAGGCTATATATGTGTGTGTGCGCCTGTATGTATATATATAGCATGTATATACATATATATGGTACATGGTATAAAAATCAAAATTATAAAATATCTGATACACATTAAGTTTTCTTTGTACCTTGTTCCCCAACCACCCAGTTTCCCAACTCTGAAACAACTATTTCCATGTAAAATAATGATTAAATAATAAAATATTATTTATTACTAAATTATTTAATAATGATATTATTTATTAAATATTGAAGACTTATTTCTATATTACCAAACACCATAAATAAAGTTAAAAGAAAAACATGAAAAATATAGAATAACATATGTGGTGGATAAAGAATTTATTTCCCTATGTAAGGAAATCTTCTTAATTAATAAGAAAAAAAGCCAGCACCTTATTATTAGTACTGTTTTCAGTTGAAAGTGACAGAAAACCAATTAACCAGATATATGCAAATTACAAAATGTATATTATTCACCTCTCAGTTTGCAAAGAGTTAAAAGATTGACAATAATACTCACTATAGAGCTTATCACGCACTGCTCACGGGCATTCAGTAAAAGCGTTCTAGAGAACAGTGTGCTTAATTACATCAGAATGTTACATGTGTATATTCTCTGATTCATAAATTCCACTTACGATTTTGACATGACACAGTTGGTGAAATATGCAAATATATGTATCCCTTCTTTAAAGCAGCAATGAGAATTAACCTGCTGTATAATGCTATTGTATCAGGAGACGTTCAGCTCCAAGTTGGAAAAAAATGGCATAAACTAAAAAGGGATGTATTATTTCATGTAATAAGGAATCTTAAGATAGAGTGGCTCTAAGGGTAGTTAAATCTGTAGCTCAGATTTCTTCTGTGTCTGTCATCTTCAATATGTCAGTGACCTTTTTTCCTGATCACATTGAACAAATAGGTATCAGGCACTGATTGACTGTAGAGATACAATAATAAGCAGAAAACCAACAACTTCTGCTCTCACTGTTTACAAAAACTATACTGTATGTGTGCAAACAGTAACAGCACAGTGTGTGCTACAGAATACAATTTATGAAAAAGCTTCATTTAGGTGTAAACATAAGACACCCAAACATTTCCTGAGTATGTTTACTATGTGACATTTACCAAGTGCTAAGTACTTTATATGGATTATTTCATTTCATCCTCACAATTCTATGAGTTAAATATTATCATTGAACCCATGTTGGTCTTACTCTGAAGTCCATACTCTTACCCACTATGTAAATAACATTTTGAAAAATAAATAAATAAATAAAACATCTAGAAGGAAATAGACCAAACTTTTAATAATCATTTTCTTTAGGAACTAACGACCTGAATGCAGCTGACAGACACCACAAGAGCCAGGAGAAAGAGGGAGGGAAGCAGACTGGCAATGAGCAGTTGTTGATTGCCTGAATGTCCTGGAGAAGTTTAAAATAGAGTTCACGAAACAGAGTAGACAGCCAGAACCTGTAATCGGGTTTCAGAGGCTGAAGAAAATTTCATCATGGGACCCCCGGATGGCTCAGTCAGTTAAGCGACCGACTCTTGATTTTGGCTCAGGTCATGATCTTAGTCATGAGATCAAGCCATGCGTCCTGTTCTGCGCCGATGGCCCAGAGCCTGCTTGGGATTCTCTCTGTCCTTCTCTCTGCTCCTCCTCCACTTATGCTTGCTCTCGTGCTCTCTTTGTCTCTCAAAATAAAAGAAAAATTTGGTCATGCTTCAGGATAGGGCCATGTGTGTATTTTACTGAAGTGAAGTAATAGTGAAGGTCATTGGATTACAATAGGGGAATAAAACAACCATTCATTCAAATATTTATGGGATATTCAAGCATACATGTATGTTACATGTTGCAGAAACAATGGTGAACGAGATGAATTCTTGTTCTTACATTTGTGGAACTTACAACTGAGGAAGTAGGCAGAGGCCAGATCTTGCAAGGCCTTGTAGCCATGTTAAGAAATGTGAGGTTTATTTGGATTTTGTTCTAAATGTGATGAGAAATCACTGATGGGTCGTAAGCAGGAGGATGACTTGATCTGTTTTCTGTTTTGAAAAGACCATTCTGGCTGTTATTGAGAATGTATCTTGGGAATAAGAACAGAAAGGAAGGTTACCATTTAGGATGATACCAAAGTAGTTCAGGAAAGAGTTGATAGTATACTGGACAAAGGTGATAGCAATGGAGATGCTTGGTGACGAATCTGGTACAGGAAGTGGCGAGAGGTGATGAATGAAGGACACCTGCTAAGTTTCTATGTTGAACAAAGAGATGGTCGTGAGCGGTGTAATTGACAGAGATGAGACAGACTGGCGAGGAAGGAACACACTCTGACAGAGGCTGATCTCATGCTGGATATGTTGAGTGTGAGGGACCTGTCCATGTGCTCAGTGGGCAAGTTGGCTGTATTGGTATGATGCTCAGAAGAATGGGCTGGAGTCCTCCGTTTGGGAGTCCTCAATACCAAAACAACAACTGAAGCGGTGAGCAAAGGTAAGATTGTCAGGGAGAGGAGAGCACGGAGAGCAAGGAAAAGAACTGGAAAAAAAAGAAAAGGAAAGACTTGGACTCCCAACAGAACTGAGAACAGCTCCCTAAGGGGCCTGGTGTAGGCAGACGTCATTCCACCGACACTGTGCTGACAAAGGTCACTCGTGACTTCCGGCTCCCTTGAATCTTATGGACGTACTGTAGTCATTATCTTTCTGAAACCACTGCTGCATTGTGATACTACTGTCCACTCCTTCCTGTGCAACTACACTCTCCGGGTTTTCCGTTCTCTCCTCCACAGTTTCTTTGCCCTTTATTATACACCGGAAACTCTGTTGTCCTCCAGGCAAGACGAAGGAGTTACGTTCTATGTTGAGCTGTCGGGGACGACTTCCAGAGCTCCGTCTTCTCCGCAGTCAGGAGGCTGCTTGCAGATTTTGGAGGCTGTTGGTTTCAGAACTTGATAGAAGTGAGGGAGGAATCCAAGCAGTTATCTCAGGAAAGAGAATTCCACAGAGAGTAACGAGCAAGTACAAAGGCCCTGAGGTGGGAATGTGCTTGGTGCATTTGAAGGTTTCAACATCTCACCTAAGAGTCGGATTCTGGCTCCTTTTAAGGTAGAGCCAGCATAAGCAGATAGATCCACTGTGGACTTTGAAAGAGAGGAGTCAAGGATGACTCAAAGGTATTTGGCAAAAGTACACAGGAGGACAAAATTGCTATTTACTGAGGAAGGAAAGGTTATGGGAAGAACACGTTTGCGGAGGAAGATTAGGAGCGTGGTTTGGGACATGTTAAATTTCTGATGCCTAATAAACGTTCAAATTGATATGCTGGGTAGGCAGCTGTTTATAAAGGTCTGGAGCCCATGGGAAAGAGACAAGCTGGAGATATAAATTCAGGTCTCATTGGCTTTTAATGTGGTATTTACAGCCATGGGACTTAATAAGGTCACCAAAGGAATTAACCAAAGAAAAGATGATCAGGTCCTGGAGTTATAAGGAGCGTTTTAAGGAGAAAGGAATATTAACTATATTAAATGCTGTTGCATTGTTGGTTTTTCCTTTCTACCTTCCTTCCCCACTCATTCACTCATGACTATAAAAATGGAAGTGCTGTGCATAATTCAGCCTTCCTATGCTCGGACTCAGAAGCAAACATCCTTCCCCTTTCCCCCTCCCCTAAATGTGCACCATCAGCCGCAGGCATGTTCGAAACGGTTGCGTTCCAATCTGGACCCCACACTCCAAGTGATCCTGACACAAAACGATGTCAGCCTGCGGAAAAGACGATTTCCAAGGGTGACAAATAAGAACAGTTGTAAACAGCTACCTGGCGTCAGCAGATTCTCAGACAGTCGTGAGGGCTCTGTGACTTTCAACATGACGATTATATAACTTTCAAAAATCACATTCTCATTCTGGCTTTGAGATGCCGGTGAAGCCTGCTTTGCATACTATGTGTCATAGGTAACTGCTGACCCACGACGGTTACCTCTGGTGACAGACTCTGGAAATAGCTTACAACACACAGTCACGTAATCAGCCATTTTACTAAATACAAGCAAATTCTCATTCACGTACAGTTAAAGAAAACATTTTTCCACATTTCATTACAATGCACAACAAGGCGAGAAAGAGGATACAGTACATTTTATTCTGGAATATGAGACAATCCAATCCAACATGCAGTTGTAGTCTTTGTTACAAGTTAGTTGATCTTTTCTTTACCTATGTAGTAAAATAGCTTCTAAAGCTTTATCCTTAGTATCGTATTGACACCTGATTTTTTTCACACTCCGTTTCTAAAGCCCACTTATTGCAGTGACAACAGCACTGAACTCTACTAAAATGATTTTTAAAGTTTCTAGAACTTGTTTAAGCGATTAAGCTCAGCCACCTTTGCTGGATCCTATGCTGAGTATTTTCAAACCTGCCTTTAAAAATGCAAGGAATGGAAAAAGTATACATAGAATGTCTTTTAGACAAGAAAACCATTAAGTTTTATTTCTATCCTTTTGTTTGAACTGACAGAATCCACTGAAAACACTCATTTATCCACTGGATACTCTTGTTTTCAGAATCTTCTTAATATAACTAAACATAATAGTTGATGAAACTCTGCGTTAATCCCGTTCACCATCTCTTATTTGCCTTCTAAAACCACAGTGCTGGCAGCCTACTCACACCGCCCAGGCCAGGTCGTGGGAAACGAATGTAGAAGACGGGGGGTCACGTCTGGTTGATGTCGCAGGTTGGTCCAAGGCGTTCGTTTCCATAATTCTCGTTATTTGGCTGCTTCTTTGTGGCCGGAGCAAATTCTCGACCTTGCAGATTCAGTCACATTCATACTGAAGTTCAGTAGTACGTCTCAAAGCAATTTACCACTGTCAGGCTTTCCTGTCACAATGGATATGAGAAACCTGACGATTCAGAATTGTTTTCTTACTGTGAAAAGTATGGCTTTTGCCTAGCTCAGCTGGCTACAGTCTGAAAAATAATTTAAAGCATGACCTCTCTTCGAGAAGGTAATGGAACCTTAAGCCAACCATTTCAGGTGGCCAAGGTCATTGTGAGGTGAGTGTTTACCCCCATCCCACTCCCATCGCTGCACTTGGTTCCTTGTGCTAACACGTCCACCGTGTCTCGGTGATCAGGACACGCGTGGCCCACGCGGTTTTACCGTCTTGTAGTTGTGCAAGTACTCACTCGTCTAAAGCCCGCTTGTCAGGAATACCTGAATCGGCCTGACCTTCGTTTCATGCCCGGGCGCCCTCACGATGGCAGCTGAGACGTAAGCAAGAAGGAAACACCCTAGCGTGTAGAGAACATTTATTTACAGTCATATCTCTTCCAAAGCGAACAAATTAATAACAGGCCATTCATCGGACAGCAGGGACAAGCTGGTGCGGTGGAACGAGGACTAGGAGTCAGGAGACTTTCACCTTGACCAAGTGAGGAGCCTCCTGCTTCTTAGTTTACTCTTCTGTAAAATGGGGAAGAAACCTTAGAGGCCTGCTGTTAATTGGGGGGCGGGGGAGTGTTTGCAAGCGGAGGAGGGCCGCTTGCTCAGGGCTCTTGGCAGAGCCAGGCCCTGAACCGTCGCCCCCGCCAACCCAAGGGACCCCGCCAACCCAAGGGACGCGAAGCTTGTGTGCTTTTAGGCCTCGGCCGCGCCTGCGGGGAACCGCCGGGTTGCAGGGCCCCTTTTTCCTACTTAGATAGGAATCCGCATGGCACAATTTCTTTCACACACTTGGTTATTCTATCACAAGGGTGTGCGTTTTCTGGAATGTGATTAAAAAAACTATGCATAAGGACTTCCCTTTTCATATACACAGCGTTTTTTTTACTAGAACAGGCCTCAACAGGGTCTTAGTAAATAGCTGGTCCGTGCCCCTCATTTTACAGACGAGCTGTTTGAAAGCTAATTGGTACCTTTTCACCAACCCCTGCGCACACACTCCGTGTGGGATACTCTCACTGATTAAGTTGATCTCATAGTCTTTTTCAGTTTTGCTTATTGTTTCCAATGTGATACTTTACCCCCCTTTACGCATTTTTGTTTGTGATCTATGCATGAGCTGAAACACCAAGAAATCGCTGTCCTGTCTGTGGGTGTATTTTTCCGGGGCCCCGCTCCCCAAACCTCAGCCCGTTGACATGTGGTCCACAGAGGGTGCATGGAGCAGCCACTGCTCCCGATGGGCCACAAACAGTGCCCGGAATGAGCCCCTCGGTCCGGTCCCAGCACCCAGGCTCCCACATCTACCCCTCCCGCCCCCCGCCAAAGGCCTGTCCGAGACCCCTGGAGAAGGAGGCTCACTTGTATGCAAAATGGAGGTTGAGTTCTCTTCAGTCACGCAAGATTCTCTTCATTTTGATCGCTTTTAAGTTCAGGTGGGAGAGCATGTTTGGGAAATAAAAGGGCCGACTAGCACAGACATCTCCTCTCTGACTTGACAACCTCTTCCGAAGAGTGAACCACATTTGGTACAAATCCACTCTTCACCCCTTCCCACCCCTCCTGGATTGTAATATCCCCCCTTTTAACCAGCTCATAGATGTCTCTTGTCAGGTCTGTGAAGGCTTTCTCCACGTTAATGGCATCTCGGGCTGATGTTTCAATGTACTTCATTCCGTACGCAGCAGCCAGTTTCTCTGCCTCGTGGCGAGTCACTTGCCTCTGTGTATCCAGGTCACACTTGTGACCCACCAGAACAAATACAATTTGGTAGGGCTGAACGTGTACTTTGGTCTCTTCTAACCACTCATGGACATTCTGGAAGGACCTGCGGTTGGTAATGTCAAATAAGAGAAGGCCACCTACTGAGTTCCTGTAGTAGGCGCGAGTGATGGATCTAAAACACAAGAAAAAAGTAAAGAATAAAGGCCACGTCCAAACTCCTGTCCTTCAGTGAATTCAGATCGTGCATCCTAGCGTGTCTGGTGGTGGACATAGTCCTTTTATAAAAATGGTTTTCTTTTTTTTTTTTTTTAAAGAATGGAATACAGATGTCATTCTGTAATAATAATACACAGATTTTCAATTGGGCAAAACTTTGAGATGGCATTTTCTAGAAATGAATGCTTTTGGCCTCACAGGCATTTTCCCTCAATTCCGGTGGGACCACAGCTCACTCTCCCACCCTGGCAAAATGGGATACCTAAGCCACAGGTTAATATGAAGCAGAATGAAATAATGAATGCTAAAGTGTTCTCTGACCTGGGGAGCTCATTACAAATTGTAGTAGTTGCAACAGGACCTGAAAAGATGAAAAATGAACTTATGATCGTCGACAGGGGTGCACTGCAGTGCGCTCCGTTCTTCCCGCGTCTCCCTGCCGTGCGCACCTGCTATTGAGGGTCCTCCATCTCTCCTCTGAGGAGAAACACATTTTGCTTTCTTCACCTTCTAGGCCATGGGGGAATGGGAAAAAGAAGAATGGTCTCCATAGGTCCTGACACACTTCAGAGAGGCTGATTCGGGAGCTACCGCTGTGAAAAGCTGCCTAAAGAGCCAACACATCCCCGTAAAGTGACATAATTTATTTAAAGCGATGTAATTAGAATATTTCTAAAACCTATTATACATGTGCCGTGCTTCTTCCACAGAAGAAACTGCCTATATTTTAGCTGCTTGACTTGAAATATGTTATGGTGCTTCGCTTAGAGCATATTGTAGCTTCTTAGAGGGTGTCGAATGATTTTTGCCTCCACAGTCACTTGCTTGAGACTACTGTGCTTTTGACCTATGTCTATTTTTAGGTTTTCTGTCTCCTTGGGCAAAAAAAAAAAGATAAACAATGAGTGACTCAACAGCTTAAAGCTTAGGACAAATGGCCCAGTGATAAGAGAACAAACATCGTCCAGGGAATTAAAGTCCAAGCTAGATGATGATAAGGACAAATGTTACAAATGAGTTCAACCAAGCAAATCAGCCTTGGAGACAGAAAGCATTTCTGATTCCCTTGTGTGTAAAGAGTCATGGAGAATGGTAGGTGTAGTCAGAAAATCCACCGTGAACAAGGTTTTCATTTGTGAACAACTTGGTTTAGGAAATCAATGAGCAAGCTGTAGATCCCTGTCCAGACGCTGAAAGACATGATTTATATTAATGGTCTGTGGGTATTTAGAAGGTAACAAAGCCCTTTCCAAACACAACATGAGGCTACGTAAAAATTAAAACCTTCCATACATCAAAACGTTTTTCTTAAAGTTAAGAGACAAATGACAAACTAGGAAAATATTTTACAAACGTACATGACAGAAAAGGATTGATAATCTATAAAGAACTCTTACAAATCAATATCACCCAATAAATAATAAGCAGTGGATATGAAAAGGCTGTTCATACAGAGATTGCAATAAACATATAAAAGACACCTTTCTTCATTGACAATATGAGAAATGAACTAACAAATTCAAAGTGAACCTGTGTGAGGACGTTTGGCATTGTGTGCTGTGCGGAAGTTGGGGGCGGTGGTGGAGACAACTTAAGTTTGTGGTGAACTCTTCTCTCTACTCTTCTTGGACTACCTAACCAGTGTTTTCTGTGCTCAATTAGTGTTCGTTAGATAAGTGAACAAATAATCATAAACATATTTGAAAATTAATAGGCACTACTGAGTCCTTTTGGTCCAGTGCCTGCTGCTTTCTGTGACTTTAGCTCAAATTTTTCTCTCAAAGTTTTCTGTGTACACTGCTCTTTCTCACTTGTCTTTTTACAGGCTGTTTTCTCTCCCTGGGCTTTTCCTGTCTCTGCTGGGCTAGTTCTACTCATCACGGCCTCATCTTCTCCAGGTAGCCTTCTCTGTGTTCACACATATAATTACAGATGATACATACTACAAAGGAAAAACAAAGGGTTGTAAGAGAAAATTACACCTGTTCGTTGATTACTCATTACACGCAAAGCGTTATAGTAGGGAGGGAGCATACAAATATGAACAGGACACTCTCATGTAATTGCTGCTTATGTATCTCCTCCCACTCTGCCAGCACAGAAGTTCCAAGAGGGAAGGGCCTGTGTCTGTTTTGTTTACAAGTCATCCTCTGTGTGTTTCCTTGGGCTGTTTCCCCAGAAACAAGCCCAGCGTCTGGCATGCAGTGGATGATCACTGAATGTGTGCTGGTGGCAAGAAGGAATCAATAATCAGTATCTATTTCATGTAATTATGTGTGTGTTTCTCTATATCTCCGTGTCTGTATCTAGGTCTATACGTAGCTGTCTCTATGTACCACCTACCTATATCCGTCAGTTATCTTAGGTTGACCTGGGAACATTTTTGAAAGTATGTAGCATACGGACTGAGATGGATAAATTACAGTGATCAATTCCAGTTAGTTTGTTAGCCACCAAGGGGCACATCGGTGGAATTGGGGTGCAAGTAATACGTATCATTGACCGGCCTTCCCTGCCAGGGTGCTTCTTTCCCTGCACTGAACTCCCAGGTAGCTGAAGGTGGGCTTGAGCCGAAATCCCCAGAAGCTCGGTATCGTCCCTAAGGGGCCGCGACCAGGACCAGGAAGTCCTCTTTCCCCAGGGGTTGTGCAAGCCCCGAAGACCCTCCCACTGCTCGCGGCCCCAGGCTGCGCTCCCACCTGAACCTCTCTTGACCCGCGGTATCCCAGATCTGGAGCTTGATGCGTTTTCCTGGCTCGATCTCCACCAGACGGGAGAAAAAATCCACCCCCACAGTGGGGTCCGAAACCTGGGCAAAGCGGCCCTCGGTGAAGCGGCGAATCAGACAGGACTTGCCCACCGTGGAATCCCCGATGACAATGAGCCGGAACTGGTATAGCCAGATGGCCTCCATGGCCGGAGATCAGCGGGTCTCCTCGGCCCGGGCCGGCCGTGGGCGGCGAGAGGGGCGCCCAGCCGAGGCCTCGGAGAGCGTCGCTCGGTCCGGCACTAGATCGGCCGCGAGCGCATCGCCGGCCTGGGAGCCCAAGGCGAGGTAGGCCCAGGCGCCGGGAGAGCGAGGGACGGATGCTGCGCTCGCAGAGGTGATGAAATGGCAGCAGCATCAGCACCACGCACTCTGACTCATCACTGACAACCGAGCTACTGTAATCCCGCGCGTAGACGCGGCGCCCGGGGCTGCCGCACTATCTGTAAAAGGAGCGCACACAGAAAGAGCCGCGAAAACAGCTCCTTCCTTTCCTTTCTAATTCCTCCACCTACCTCCTCTTAATTAATTTTTCTCTCGATCGTCAAAAAGCAAAAGTAATACCTTTTCACTAAAACTGACAAAACAATACAAAGATGTACACGAAAGATATGTCCATCATTATCGGACCCCCCCTCCTCCCCCAAGATAGGGACCATTCACTACCCTGACATTTGCTCTTTGCAGTTAATAAAGAATCTTAGATGTTACTACCAACTCATTTTCCTTTTGCCGTGACAATGCTGCAATAATGATTCTTTGGCACACATCCGTTATTTCTATGACATAGAGTCTTTCAAAGGGGAAGACGAGGTGGAAGAGTATGACTATTTTAAATGTAATGGATATGGACTTTATACTTTGCAAAAACGTTTACTAATTTAAATTCTACTTAGCAATGTGTGAAAAGACCATTTCTTCGCCTTTTTTCAAGCATCATGTTATATTCTTTCTGAATTCTTGCCAGTCTGATGTAGTTAAATAAAAAGGTGATCATTGTTTTATTTTACATTTCCCTGACTACTAATGAGGTCAATACCATTTCTTATGCATCGACCATTTGCATTTCCTCCTCTGGGAATTGCCTCTTCAAATCCTTTGTTCTTTTTTAAAAAACTGTAATCCCTTATCATTCATTGCCTTACTGAATTAAAAACAGCTTTATCGATACATAATTCACATACCATACAATTGGCTCGTTTGAAGTGTACAATCCAATGCTTTTTCGTCTAGTCACAAACTTGTACCACCATCACCACAGTCAATTCTAAAATATTTTCAGGGGCGCCTGGGTGGCTCAGTTGGTTAAGCGGCTGACTCTTGATTTTAGCTGAGGTCATGATCTCATGGTGGTGGGATCAGGCTTCCCATGGAGGCTTAATGGGATTCTCTCTCTCTCCCTCACTCTGGCCCTCCCCCACTTGTGCACACACTCTCTCTCAAAATAAAAGTAAGCATTAAAAAACACCAAATAAAATATTTTCATCACCTCAAAAACAAATCATCCCTCTTTCATCCTTCCCTCCTGGCCCCTGGCAACCACTAGCCTACTTTCTCTATAGATTTCCTTATAACCAGCTTCTTTCACTTATCATGTTTTAGAGGTTTATCCACATTCATTTTTATCACTAATATTCCACCATGTGGATATACCACATTTTGTTTATTTCTCAATTGATAGGCATTTGGGTTGTTTCCACATTTTGGCTATTATAAATAATGCTGCTATGAACATTTGCGTACAAATGTTTGAACACATGCTTTGAACTCTTTTGGGTTTAAACCCAGGAGTAGAATTTCTGAGTTCAATGGTGACTGAATGTTGACTCCTTCAGGGAAATGCCAGACTGTTTTTCCATAGTTGGCCGCTTACCCGACTGAGCCACCCAGGTGCCCCATCTTTTTCCCATTTTTAAACTGGATTATTTGTCTTTTCATTATTGAGCTGTAAGCGTTCTTTATATATTCTAGGTACAAGCACTTTGTCAGATACATGATTTGTAAATATTTCTTCCATTCTGTGTACTGCATTTTGCACTTTCTTTAGGGTATTCCTTTGAAGCACAAAGTTTTAAATTTTGATGAAATAGAATTTTTTTGCTGTTTTGTTGCTTATGCTTCTGGGGCCATATCTAAGAGTACTTTGCCAAATCCAAGGTCATGAAGATTCACTCCTGTGCTTTCTTCCAAGATTTTAACTCATACATTTAGGTCTATGCTCTGTTTTGAGTAGATTTTTTATATATGCTGTGAGCTAGGGGTCCAACTTCATTCCTTTGCATATGGATAGCTAATTGTCCAAGCACTTTTTGTTGGGGAGAGATTATTCCTTTCCCATTGATTTTGGCACCGTTGTGGAAAACCAATTGACCATAGACTGTGGGTTTATTCCTGGACTCTTGATTTTATTTCGTTGGTTTATAACATATCTAGTATTATGCCAGTTACACATTGTCTTGATTGTTGTAGCTTTATAGTAAGTTTTGAAATCAGGATGTATGAGTCCTCCTCCTGTGTTCTTTTCCAAGATTGTTTTGGTTATTTGGGGCCTCTTTTAATTCCTTGTGAATTTTAAGAGCGGCTTATCAATTTCTGCAACTAAGGCCGCTGGGATATTGATTGGGATATTGATTTATAGATCAATTTCATCTTAACAAAATTAAGTTAAATGAAATCTCCTAATACTTGAACATAGAATATCTTTCCAGATATTTAGGTCTTTCAAAATTTACTTTAACAATTTTTTTTTTCAGTTTTCAGTTTACAACTCTTAACACTTCTTTGGTTAAGTTATACCTAGGTATTTTATTCTTTTTGGTGCTACTGTGAATGAAGTTGTTCTCTTAATTTCATTTCCAGATTGTTTCATTGCAAGTGTATAAAAATACAGCAGAGGGTGTCTGCTGTGGGCGTGATGGCTTCAAGGTTACTTCGTGGAGTTGGAGCACTGGCTGCACAGGCCCTCAGGGCCCACAGTCCCAGTGGAGTCACCCTGCTGCGCTCCAGTGCATCTGGAGTCCGTGTTCCTACAGACGTGAGCAGGTGACTGGGCTGGAGAGGGGGGTCGTGATGGCTGCACAGAGGGGACCCATACAGTATGCTGGCCCCCAGGCGGGTTCAGGCACCAAAGAAGACCCTACTTCAGTCCTATCACCAACAAGCAAATTGTGCTGCATCTGTGAAGACAACAATACTGCCATCATCTGGTTCTGTAGCACAGAGGTGAGGCCCAGAGAGGCCCCAGCTGGGGAACCTGTTAGCTGGTGCCCCAGCAGTTGGCCCAGTGAGCCTTTGCACTAACTTACTCAAAATGTGCTGGAGGGGCGCCTGGGTGGCTCAGTCGGTTAAGCTTCCGACTTCAGCTCAGGTCATGATCTCAAGGTTCCGTTCATGAATTCAAGTTGACTGGCAGCTCAGAGCCTGGAGCCGGCTTCAGGTTCTGTGTTTCCCTCTCTCTCTTCCCCTCTCCTGCTCCTTCTCTCTCTCTCTCCAAAATATATAAATGTTAAAAAAACTTTTACAATTTTGGATGTTGAGTTAAACTTGCATTCAGGGTGTAAATCCTACTTGATTATGGTGTATAATTTTTAAAATATGTTTTTAGATTTGATTTGCTAGTATTTTGTTGAGAATTTCTTCATCCAAGTTCACAATATTTATTGGTCTATAGTTTTCTTTTATTGTGATGTCCTCCTCTGGTTTTAGTATCAGGTTAATATTCGCCTCAAAACATGAGTTTGGAAGTGTCCCGTCCTCTTCTGTCATTTGGAATAGTTTGTGAAGAATTGGTTTTAATTCTTTAAATGTTTGCTAAAATTCAAGCCATCTGGGCCTGTGCTTTTCTTTGTGGGTAGTACGTTGATTATTAATTCAGTCTCTTGTTATGAGTCTACTCAGATTGTCTTTTTCTTCCTCTTTAAAAATTTTTTAATGCGTTTTGTTTGACCAAATATATCCAAGTCGATAATCAATTTTATAATCAGTGACTCAATTTATAATCAATATAAATAATTATGAATGAAACGTTTGATATATTTTTGTACTAAGCTTTGGAAATCTGGTGTGTATTCTGTACCTACAGCAGGTCGCGACGTGTACCAGCTGTGGCAGGGCAGCTCTGGAGAGCCCCTCCGCCAACCTCCTCCCCCTACGACCCCTCAGCTGGAGCTGGCTAGTGCCCTAGGCCCCACCGCACGCCTTCTCAGGTCACCTCACGGAGCCCACCGGCCGGGGAGGAGTGAGCCCTGCCTGCTGTGCTCTGATGCTCCCACTCTCCCCACCTCCCCACCCAAGTTCTAAAGGCACTGAGGGTCCCCCATCCCGGCAGGGCCATGAGGCTGGGTGGTCTGCCAGCTGGCCACTGGTGTTAAAAAGCCAGAGGCAGGAGTCTGAAGCCCCTGCGGGGATCTCATCCCGAGTGGCCCTCTAGCCACTGTTTCCTCTTGAGTCAGCTTCACTAGTTTGTATCTTGGTAGGAATTTTTCCATTTCATCTAAGTTATCCAATTTGTTGGCATACGCTTGTTCATAGAATTCCTTTATAATCCTTTAAAATTTTGTAAGGTCATTTGTAATGTCCCCTCTCTCATCTCTCTTTCTAGTAATCTGCGTCTTCTCTCTCTCTTTTTTTCCTCACTCAGTCTAGCTAAAGGCTTGTCAATTTTGTTCATGTTTTCAAAGAACCAACGTTCCCTTTTGTCGAATCTATTTTTAATTTAAATTTACTTTCCATTTCTTTTATCTCTGCTATAATCTTTATTACTTCCTTCATTCTCCTTGATTTACTTGTAGTTTGCTTATTTTTCTCCAGTTTCTTAATGTATAAGGTTAGGTTATCGATATGAATTTTCCTTTTTTCTTAACATACACATTTGCAGCTATAAATTTCCGTATGAGAACTGCTTTATCTGGATCTCATAAGTTTTGGTGTCCTGTGTCTTTGTCCTCATTTATCCAAAAGCATATTCTGATTGGGGCGCCTGGGTGGCTCAGTCAGTTAAGCGTCTGACTTCAGCTCAGGTCAGGATCTCACGGTTCATGGGTTGGAGCCCCGTGTTGGGCTCTGTGCTGACAGCTCAGAGCCTGGAGCCTGCTTCAGATTCTGTGTCTCCCTCTCTCTCTGCCCCTCCCCTGCTCTACTCTGTCTCTGTCTCTGTCTCTCTCTCAAAAATAAATAAACATTAAAAAAAATTTTTTAAATGAAACATAATAAAAGTATATTCTGATTTCTATTTTGATTTCTTTTTTGAGCCATTTGTTATTTAGCAGCGTTTTGTTTAAAACTGGTTTTTAAAGTTTCTTATTTTAAGAGAGAGACAGAGAGAGAGAATCCCAAGCAGGCTCTGCACTGTCAGCCCACAGCCTTACATGGGGCTTGAATTCAGGAGTCATGATAATGACCTGAGCCAAAATCAAGAGTCTGATGCTTAACCGACTGAGACACCCAGGTGCCCCATAGGAGTGTTTTGCTTAATTTCTATATATTTGTGAGTTTCCCACATTTTTTCTTGCTATGATTTTTAATTGTATTCCATGTGGTCAGAAATACTTTGTATGGTTCGTAGCCTTTCCAATTTCTTGAGGTCATTGTATGGCATAGCATATGGGTTTATTCTGGAGAATGCTCCATGTGCACTTAAGAAAAATGTGTATTCTGTTCCTGGGTGTAGTGTTCTGTATATGCGTCTTAGGTCTAGTTGGTTTTTAGTGTTGTCCAAGACTTTTATTTTCTTCTTGATCTTCTATACAGGTGTCCTATCCATTATTGGAAATGGGGTGTAAAGTGTTCACTATTATTGTAGAAATATTTCTCACTTTAATTCCATCAGTTTTACCCCATGTATTTTGGAGCTCAGTTGTTGGATGCTTAAATGTTTAGAATTCTATTTTGTGTGATACTAATATAAACAATTCAGCTTTTTTTTGGTAGTTGCTGTTTGCATGATCTTTTGCAATATATATATATATATATATATATATATATGTATATATATAATTGTATTCCATGTGGTCAGAACATACATATTATATATATTACATATATATAATATATATTTACTTTCAATCAGTTTGTATTGTAAAATATTAAGCATTTTTATTTTTTATTTTTTTATTTTTTAAGCATTTTTAAAATTTAGATTTTGGTTAGTTAACGACAGTGCAATATTGGTTTCAGAAGTAGAATTCAGGGATTCATCACTTACATTCAACTCTCAGTGCTCATCACAACAAGTGCCCTTCTTAATACCAATCACTCATCTAGTCCATCTCCCGCCCACCTCCCTCCATCAACCCTCAGTTTATTCTTAAGCATTTCTACTGTATATATACGGTTGTCTCATTTTTTTAAAAATCTACTCGCACAATCTTTGCTTTTTTTATTAGGTTCTGTTATTGTAATCATTGGCATACTTGGATTCACACATGCCATTTTGTTTTTCACTTTTCTATATATCTTATAGGTTTTTTATTCCGCTATTCTTCATTTATTATTTTTTTGCTTTATATTAATATTTTTTAAAAATGAGGTATAGTTGATATGCAGTGTTATAGTAGTTTCAGGTTACAATATAATGATTCAGTGCTCAGCATGATGGGCATGTTTTTAATTCCCTTTCACCTATTTCACCCGTTCCCTTCCCCCTCCCCTCTGGCCACCCTCAGTTCGTGTCTCTGTAGCTAAGAGTCTAGTTTTTTCTTTGTCTCTTTTTTCTTTCTTCCTTCCTTTTGTTTCTTAAATTTCACATATGAGTGAAATTGTATGGTATTTGTCTTCCTCTGACTTATCGTACTTAGCATTATACCCTCTAGGTCCGTCCATTCATGTTGTTCCAAATGCCAAGATTGGATTTTTTTTCTAACGTTTTATTTATTAGTTTTGAGAGGGAGAGAGACAGCATGAGCAGGGAGGGGCAGAGAGAGAGGTAGATACAGAATCCAATGCAGGCTCCAGGCTCTGAGCTGTCAGCACAGAGCCCGACGCAGCATGACCTGAACCGAAGCCAGACACTCAACCAACTGAGCCACCCAGGCACCCCTCAAATGCCAAGATTTGATTCTTGTTTTAAGTTTTTATTTAAACTTCAGTTAATTAACATACAGAGTAATATTAGTTTCAGGTGTACAACTGATTCAACACTTCTTTGCAACCCCTGGTGCTCATCACAAGTGCACTCCTCAATCCCATTACCTTTATTTATTTATTTATAAATTTACATCCAAGTTACTTAGCATACAGAGCAATAATGATTTCAGGAGTAGAACCCAGTGATTCATGCTCTACGTGTAACACCCAGTGCTCATCCCAAGTGTCTTCCCCAATGCCCCTCACCCATTTAGCCATCTCCCCACCTACAAGCCCTCCAGCAACCTTCTGTTTGTTCTCTGTATTTAATACTTTCTTTTAAAGTCTTGTTATTATATTATTTTTGCTTCCATTCCCTTATGTTCATCTATTTTGTATTTTAAAGTCCTCATATGAGTGAAGTCATATGATATTTGTCTTTCTCTGACTGGCTAATTTTGCTTAGCATGATACCCTCTAGTTCCATCCACGTAGTTCCAAATGACAAGATTTCATTCTTTATCCATTCATCTGTCAGTGGACATTTGAGCTCTTTCCATACTTTGGCTATTGTCCATAGCACTGCTATAAACATTGGGGTGCATGCGCCCCTTTGAAACAGCACATCCTGGGATAAATACCTAGTAGTGCAATTGCTGGGTTAAAAAAAGGGTACTCCTTTTTTTTTTTAAAGTTTTTGAGGAGCCTCCATACAGTGTTTTCACCAGCAGTGCAAAAGAGATCCTCTTTCTCCACATCCTCGCCGACATCTGTTGTTGCCTGAGTTGTTAATGTTAGCCATTCTATTTGGTGTGAGGTGCTATCTCATTGTGACTTTAATTTGTATTTCCCTGCTGATGAGTGATGTTGAACATTTTTTTCATGTGTGTGTTAGCCATATGGATGTCTTCTTTGGAGAAGTGTCTATTCGTGTCTTTTGCCCATTTATTCACTGGATTGTTTGTTTTTTGGGTGTTGAGTTTGATAAGTTCTTTATAGACTTTGGAGACCAACTCTTTATCTGATCTATCATTTGCGAATATCTTCTCCCATTCCGTCAGTTGCCTGTTAGTTTTGCTGATTGTTTCCTTTGCTGTGCTGAAGCTTTTTATTTTGATGAGGTCCCAGTAGTGCATTTTTGCTTTTGTTTCCCTTGCCTTCAGAGACGTGTTGAGTAAGAAGTTGCTGCAGCCAAGGTCAAAGAGGTTTTTGCCTGCTTTCTCCTCTAAGATTTTGATGGCTTCCTGTCTTATCTTTAGGTCTTTTATCCATTTTGAGTTTATTTTTGTATATGATGTAAGAAAGCGATCCAGGTTCATTTTTCTGCGTGTTGCTGTCCAGTTTTCCCAGCACCACTTGCTGAAGAGACTGTCTTTATTCCATTGGATATTCTTTCCTGCTTTGTTAAAGATTAGTTGGCCATACGTTTGTGGGGCCATTTCTGGGTTTTCTATTCTGTCCCATTGATCTGAGTGTCTGTTTTTGTGCCAGTACCATACTGTCTTGATGATTACAGCTTTGTAATACAGCTTGAAGTCTGGGATTGTGATACCTCCAGCTTTGGGTTTCTTTTTCAGTATTGCTTTAGTTATTTAGGGTGTTTTCTGGTTCTATACAAATTTTAGTATTGTTTGTTCTAGCTCTGTGAAGAATGCTGGTGGTATTTTGCTAGGAAGTGCATTGAATATGTAGGTTGCTTTGGGTAGCATTGACATTTTATCAATATTTATTCTTCCAATCCTTGAGCATGGAATATTTTTCCATTTTTTGTGTCTTCTTCAATTTCTTCCATAAACTTTCTATAGTTTTCAGTGTATGGATTTCTCCCCTCTTTGGTTAGATTTGTTCCTGGGTATATTATGGTTTTTGGTGCAATTGTAAATGGGATCCATTCCTTGATTTCTCTTTCTGTTACTTCGTTATTGATATATAGAAAAGCAACCAATTTCTGTGCATTGATTTTATATTCTACAACTTTGCTGAATTCATGGATCAGTTCTAGCAGTTTTTTGGTGGAATATTTTGGGTTTTCCATATACAGTATCATGTTGCCTGTGAAGAGTGAAAGTTTGATTCCCTCCTTGCCAATTTGGTTGCCTTTTATTCCTTTGCGTTGTCTGACTGTTGAGGCTAGGACTTCCAATACTGTGTTGAATAACAGTGGCAAGAGTGGACATCCCTGTTGTGTTCCTGACCTTAAGGGGAAGGCTCTCAGTTTTTCCCCATTGAGGATGATATTAGCGTTGGGTCTTTCATATATGGCTTTTATGATCTCGAGGTTCGAGGTATGATCCTTCTATCCCTGCTTTCTTGAGGTTTTTTTTTTTTTTAATCAATAAAGGATGCTGTATTTTGTTAAATCCTTTCTCTACAAATACTGAGAGGATCATGTGGTTCTTGTCCTTTCTTTTATTGATGTGATTTGTCACATAGATATTGTTTTATGGATATTGAACCAGCCCTGCATTCCAGGTATAAATCCCACTTGGTTGTGGTGAATAATTCTTTTTAATGTATTGTTGGATCTGGTTGCTTAGTAACTTGTTGAGAATTTTTGCATCCATGTCCATCAGGGAAATTGGTCTGTAGTATTCTTTAGTGGAGACTGGTTTTGGAATCAAGGTAATGCTGGGTTCATAGAATGAGTTTGGAGGTTTTCCTTCCATTTCTATTTTTTGGAACAGCTTCAAATGAATAGGTGTTAACTCTTCTTTAAATGTTTGTAGAATTCCACTGGAAAACCACCTGGTCCTGGACTATTGTTTTCTGGGAGATTTTTTTTATTACTAATTCGATTTCTTTATTGGTTATGAGTCTGTTCAAATTTTCTATTTCTTCTCGTTTCTGTCTTGGTAGTTTATATTTTTTAGGAATTTGTCCATTTCTTCCTGATTGCCCATTTTATTGGCATATAATTGCTCATAATATTCTCTTATTATTGTTTGTATTTTTTCTGTGTAGGTTGTGATCTCTCATCTTTCATTCTTGATTTTATTTATTTGGGTCTTTTTATTCTTCTTTTTGTTCAAACTGGCTAGGGGTTTATCAATTTTGTTAATTCTTTCAAAGAACCAGCTTCTAGTTTCATTGATCTGTTCTACTTTTTTTTTTTTTTGGTTTTGATAGCATTGATTTCTGCTCTAACCTTTATTATTTTCCATCTTCTGCTGGCTTTTGGATTTATTTGCTGTTCTTTTTCCAGCTTTTTAAGGTGTAAGGTTAGGTTGTGTATCTGAGGTCTTTCGTCCTTCTTTAGGAAGGCCTGGATTACTAGCTACTTCCCTCTTATGACCGCCTTTGCTGTGTCCCAGAGATTTTGGGCTGTGGTCTTAATATTTTCATTGGCTTACACGTACTTTTTAATTTCCTTTTTAACTTCTTGGTTAACCCATTTATTCTTTAGAAGGATGTTCTTAGTCTCCAAGTATTTGTTATCTTTCCAAATTTTTTCTCGTGGTTGATTTCAAGTTTCATAGCATTGTGGTCTGAAAATATGCACAGTATGATCTCAGTCTTTTGTACTTGCTGATGGCTTATTTGTGTCTCAGTATGTGATCTATTCTGGAGAATATTCCAGGTGCACTGGAGAAGAATGAGTATTCTTCTGCTTTAGGATGAAATTCTTCTGAATATATCTGTTAAGTCCATCTGGTCCAGTGTGTCATTCACAGCCATTGTTTTCTTGTTGATTTTCTGTTTAGATTATCTGTCCATGGCTGTAAGTGGGGTGTTGAAGTCCCCTACTATTATGGTATTATTATCAATGAGTTTCTGTATGATTGTAATTAATTGATTTATATATTTGCATGTTCCACATCTGGAGAATAAATATTAATTATATATATATATATAGATTATAGATATAGATATATAATATATAATAAATATTAGATATTCTTGGTGGATAGACCCACTAATTATGATATAGAGCCCTTCTTCATCTCTTGTTACAGTCTTTATTTTAAAGTCTAGATTGTCTGATATAAGTATGGCTACTCTGGCTTTCTTTTGTTGACCATTAGCATGATAGATGGTTCCCCATCCCCTTACTTTCAATCTGAAGGTGTCTTTAGGTCTAAAGTGGGTCTCTTGTAAGCAGCATATAGGTGGATCTTGTTTTCATATCCATTCTGTTACCCTATGTCTTTTGATTGGAGCATTTAGTCCATTGACGTTTAGAGTGAGTACTGAAAGATATGAATTAATTGCCATTATGTCGACTATAAACTGGAGTTTCTGGTGGTGCTCTCTGGTCCTTTCTAGTCTTTGTTGCTTTTGGGTTTTTTGTTTTTTTGTTTTTTTGTTTTTGTTTTTTTTGTGTCTTTTCTCCCCTAAGAGTGTCTCCCTTCAAATTTCTTTAAGGGCTGGTTTAGTGGTCCTGAATTCCTTTAGTTTTGGTTTGTCTGGGAAACTTTTTATCTCTCCTTCTATTTTGAATGACAGCTTTGCTGGGTAAAGAATTCTTGGCTGCATATTTTTTCTGATTCAGCACATTGACTATATCCTGCCACTCTTTTCTGGCCTGCCGAGTTTCTGTGGATAGGTCTGCTGCGAATCTGATTTGTCTTACCTTGTAGGTTAAGGAATTTTTCCCTTGCTGCTTTCATGACTTTTTTTTTGCCTCAGTATTTTGTGAATTTTCCTATGATATGTCTTGTTGATGGTCAGTTTTTGTTGAATCTAATGGGAGTCCTCTGTGCTTCTTGGATTTTGTTATCTGTGTCTTCCCCAGATTAGGAAAGTTTTCTGCTATGATTTGCTCACATAAAGCTTCTACCCCTTTTTCTGTCTCTTCATTTTCTGGGACTGCTATCATTCAGATGTTATTCCTTTTTATTTTTATTTTATTTTATTTTTTTAATAGTTTATTGTTAAGTTGGTTTCCATATAACACCCAGTGCTTCTCCCCACAAGTGTCCTTCTCCATGACCATCACCCCCTTCCCTCCCTCCCCCTCCCCCTTCAGTGTCATGCTAAGCAAAATAAGTCAGGCAGAGCAGGACAGATACCATATGTTTGCCCTTATAGGTCTAACGGGAGAAACCTAACAGAGGACTATAGGGAGAGGAAGGGGGAAAGAGAGCCTGGGAGAGTGAGGGACACAGATCATGAGAGACTATTGAATACTGAAAACGAACTGTTATTCCTTTTTAATGAGCCACTGTGTTCTGTAATCTTATGTCACGCTCTTTTGCCTCTGTTTCCTTCTTTTTTCTGCTTCATTATTCTCCATAAGTTTGTCCTCTGTATCGCTGATTTGTTTCTCTGCTTTATCCTTGCCACTGTGGCATCCATTCAAGATTGCAGCTCATTTATACCATTTTTAATTTTGTCCTAACTAGATTTTACTTATTTTATCTATGCAGAAAAGGATTCCCCAGCCTGTATTTTTATTATCATGATTCTAAAATCTGGTTCAGACATCTTGTTTGTATCTGTGTTGATTAAGTCCCTGGCTGTCATTTCTTTCGATTCTTTCTTTTGGGGTGAATTCCTTCCTTTCATCATTTAGAAGAAGAAAAATAAATAATAAAATGAAAAATAAAAAATTAAAATTAGAAAATTACAAACAATACACAAAATCAAATAAAGGATGCTCGGTTCTAGGTCTGTTTTGGTCTTGTTGAAAGAAGTTTGATATAACTGAGAAAAAATTGGGAAAAAAAGAAAAGAAAGGAAAAAAGGAAAATGTTAAAAAATTTAGAAAGATGAGTACAATAAAGTAGAATAAAATAAAATGATGAAAGTAAAATAGCATATACAAATTTACAAAAATTAAAAAATATAGTAGAGAAAAATTGCTTTCTTGTAAAAAGGGAAAATAAAAATAATTTTTTTCTCTTTCTGTATTCAAGAATAAGAAAGGAAAAAATAAAAAATCGAATAGATGGACCAGCAAACAGAATAAAATACAGTTAGAATTACATCAGTTTCCTCTTCGAGTCGAACTATGAAGAACTTTATAGTCTATCACCTAAGCAGGTGGAGAGACTTGTGTTTGTCAAGAGAGCAGTTGGCCCAGGTGGGCGGGATTTAGTGTAACAGCTCCCTTCTCCACTAGATGGTGCTGCTTAGCTTACTGGGGTGGAGCGTTATGGGGCAGGTCGGTGTGTGTACGCATGCGCAGGAGGGGTGAAAATGGCGTCACTCAGCTACCCAGTTTCTGGTATCACAACTCTGTGCTCTCCCTGACCAACAATCAGGCGCCTCCCCTTTGTCTCCAGCTTCTGTCCACTCCCCGCTCTTATGCTGCCCATGACCAAGCAGTCAGCCTGCCAGGTGGCATCTCCCTCCCGAGTTTTACCTCAGATGCAGCTGTGTTTCCTGACCCCTCACTCCTGACGGACTTCGGCATTGACCGGGTCTGCCCCTCTGGGGGTGGGTCTTGCCGAGCAACGGCCAGTGTCAGCGACCCTTAGGAATGTTCATGGGACCCTGCTGCTGCCCATGCCCAGAGACTGTGGCTGGGTGCCTGTCCACCCCAGAAAAAGCTTGTGCGATCGCGTAGCAGCAGCGTTTCAGGGATTATGGAAAATCGCAACGCACCCCTGGGACCAGGCTTTACCCTTCATGACCTTGTTGCTGCACCAGCGAATGTGGTTGTTCTCTGGCGTCTGCTGGGACCTTTGCCTGTGGGGTGGCCGCACAGCCTCTACCGAATGTCCTCCCGGCCAGAGAAGCGCCTCTGCCTGCGTGGCCTGTGGACCCCTCGACTGCACTCTTGCTCCTGGGGACTCGGCCTTCCCGCCAGAGCGCCGCCAGGTATGGAGCTCAGAGGTTCAACTCTGGGCCCCCCAGCGTTTATAGAATCTCAGTGGAATTTAAACCGTCGCCTTTTTTCTTTCTCCCTTTTTTGTCCAGTCTACTCTTGTCCTTTCCAGCTGTTTTGGGGGGAGGACTGCTTTTCCCGTGCTCTCCCCTCATCTCCGTCCTCTCTCTACAAGCAAAACCGTCTCCCTGCCTCCCACGGCTTCTCTCTCCCAAAGTTCGCCTCTCTGTGCCACGTATCTGCCGCCTTCTGTGGTTCAAGTTGTGCAGATTGTTGTGTTAATCCTCAGATCAGTTTCCTGGGTGTGCAAGACGGTTTGGTGCAGCTCTAGCTGCACTTCAGGGATGAGAGAGGAAATAAAATAGTTCCCTGCTGCTCTGCCATCTTGAGCCCCCTCTCTCCCCATCACTTATTTCACCCATTCCCCACCCACCTGCCCCCCTGGTAACCATCAGTTTCTTCTCTATAGTCAAGAGTCTGTTTCTTGGTTTGAATTTCTCTCTCTTTTTTCCCTTTGCTCATTTGTTTTATTTTCTAAACTCCACATATGAGTGAAATCATATGGTATTTGTTTTTCTCTGACCGACTGACTGTACTTAGCATTATGCTCTCTAGCTCCAGCCATGTTGTTGCACATGGCAAGACTTCATTCTTTTCTCTGGCTGAGTGATATTCCATATATCATGTGGTATATACACCACACCTTTATCCACTCACCAGTTGAGGGAACCCCGGCTGTTTTCAGAGTTTCGCTAGGGTAGATAATGCTGCCGGAAATACCAGGGTGCAGGTATCCCTTCGAAGTAGTATTTTGTATTTTTGGGGTAAATACCTAGTACTGCAGTTGCTGGATTGTAGGATAGTTCTATTTTTAACTGTTTTGGGAACCTCCATACTGTTTTTAAGACTGGCTGAAACACCTATCAATAAAATCTACAAAAATATTATAAGAAAGGCAAGAGTCTGTAGTACTTGAACCAAGATTACTCCTTCCCTTTCCCTTTCCCACCAGCAAGGTGGAGGCTCGAATCCACACTGCTGCATCTCCCTCCCCATTCAATTCCCAGTCAGAAATCTTTCAGTCAGAAATCTTTCAGGGGAGCCTGGGAGGCTCAGTCGGTTAAGCGTCCGGCTTCAGCTCAGGTCATGATCTCACGGTTCGTGGGTTCGAGCCCCACATTGGGCTCTGTGCTGACGGCTAGCTCAGAGCCTGGAGCCTGTCTACAGATTCTGTGTCTCCCTCTCCCTCTGTACCTCCCCCACTCATGCTCGGTTTCTCTCTGTCTCAATAATAAACAAACATTAAAAAAAAAGAAACCTTTCAGTGTGTCCACATTTAACACTGTGGGGGGGGGAGAGGGAGGGTAGGACTTTATTAATATAACTTGGCTAGTCACTAAAAAAATTATGAAACATGCAAAGAAACAAAAAGGTATAGTTCACACAGAGAAAACTGTCAGGCAACACAATGTGCCTATAAGCAGATGTCAAATTTAACAGAAAAAGACTTCAAAGTGATCATTATAAATATGTTCACAGACCTAAAGGAAATCATGGTTAAAGAAGTCTTAAAACAGTTTTTTTTTTCTTGTTTCATTTAAGAGTTTTCTCTTTGTCTCTGGTTTTCTGGCATTATTTTATTCTTTTCAACATTTTTTTACCCTTTTCACTATTTTCTCTCCTGCCAATTGAATTCTTTTTTTTCCACTGTTGAGCCTCTCTAGTGAATTCTTATTGCAGATAATGTTTTCAACTCCAGAATTTCCCTTTGGTTCTTTTAAAAAAAATAATTTGTATTTCTTTATTGTTTGTTGGAAACTAGATATTTTAGATAATATATTGTTGTGAGTCTGGGTGTTGGTCCCCACCCCACTCTAGAATTTGTTATTGTTAGGGGTTTTTTTTAGTGACTAACTGGATTATATTTGTGAAGTCCTAGCCACAGCAATCAGACAACAAAAAGAAAGAAAAGACATCTAAATCGGTAAGGAAGAAGTAAAATCTTCACTATTTGCAGATGACATGACACTATATACAGAAAACCTGAAAGACCCCACCGAAATACTACTAGAACTTATGAACGAATTCAGTAAAGTCACAGGATAAAATATCAGTATACAGAAATCAGTTGCATTTCTATACACTGATAATGAAGCAGCAGAAAGAGAAACTAAGAAACCAATCCCATTACAAGTGCACCAAACTAATGAAGTACTTAGAAATAAACTTTACTAAGGAGGTAAATGACCTGTACTCTGAAAACTATAGAACATTGATGAAAGAAATTTAAGATGACACAAACAAATGGAAAGATATCCTGTGCACATAAATTGAAAATACCAATATTGTTAAAATTTCCTTACTACCCAAAGCAATCTACAGATTTGATGTACTTCCTATCAAAACACCAGCAGCGTTTTTCACAGAACTAGAACAAACAATCCTAAAATTTGTACAGATCCAAAAAAGACTCTGAATGGCCAAAGCAATCTTGAAAAAGAAGAACAAAACTGGAGGTATTATAATCCCATATTTCAAGTTCTATTGAAAGCGGTAGTCATCAAAACAGTATGGCCCTGGCACAAATGTAGATTCATAGATCAGTAAAACAGAATAGAGAGCCAGAAATAAATCCACACTCATATGGTCAATTAATCTATAGCAAAGGAGACAGGAATATACAATGGGAGAAACACAGTAGTATCTTCAATGAATGGTGCTGTGGAAGCTCGACAGTGACATGCAAAAGAATGAACCTGGCTCATTTTCTTACACAAAAGTAAACTCAAAATGTATTAAAGATCTAAATGTAAGACCTGAAACCATAACACTCCTAGAAGAGAACACATTTGGTATTTGTTTGATATGTTTCTCATTCTTAGACTAGTTAGGATTAGACACCTATGATGTGAATGTTTGTTCACTTGATGTTGTCTAAGAAATCCTTTAACTTATCATTTTTAAAAATTCTTTTTTTCTTTTTGCTGTTCAGTTTTGGTGCTATTACCGTATCTTCCAGAACACTGAACTATTCTTCTGCATCTTTAACCTATTGTTGATTACCTCTAGTGTATTTTCCGTTTCAGTTACTGTATTCTTCAGCTCTGATTGGTCCCTTCTTATATTTTCTGGCCGTTTGTTGATATTCTCATTGAAGTCATCCACTCTTCTCTCCAGTCTGGTGAACATCTTTATTACTGCCATTTCATTTAGTTCTTTTTCTGAGGTTTTGTCTTGTTCTCTCACTTGGAGCGTAGTCCTCTGCCTCCTCATTTTGCCTGACTTTCTGTGTGTGTTTTTAAGAATCAGGCAGGAAAACTACTTCTAAATTGGAAGGAATGGTATGTATGATCATCCCCTGTGTAGACTGTGTGTGCCTGGTGATTTTGGCTAGCTGGATGGAGCTGTGGCTGGCAGGGGATGGGGATACTAGGGCTGCCAGAGTTGAAGTGGGTACAAGCTAGGGTGTACCAGTGTGCTCAGCACAGGGGGCACCCTGGTGGGCATGACTTGGGTGTTCCCTGGGTGTTCTGTGCAGAGGGTACCAGGGGGGTGGTTGGAGTAGAAGTCGGAGTGAGCTGGGAGGTCCCAGGAATGCCCTTAACAAGTCATCTGGAGCCAAAGTGGCGTGGGCCCGGAGTGTTCCAGGGTGCTTTATGCCTGTGTTGCCTTGGTGAGGTGGCCCGAGCTCAGTGAGCACTGACCCAGGGTGTTCTGGTTGGTGTATGTCTTCGCGGGATGGCTGGGGCTGGTGTGGGTAGGGACTAGGGACTCACCGAGGCAGTAGGCTAGTTAGGGTTCCCGGACTGTGCACGGGTCTGAGCCTTCAAGGTGGAGGGGAATGTAAACTGAGGAGCTCACCAACCCCTACAACCCAGGGAAAGTTTCACCAGCTCCTTTGCCATTTAGTGGAGTTCTAGGGCTGGTTCCTTTATATTCTAGTTGCCCTTTTAAATCATGGGTTTTCTGTTTCTGTTTCCCAGGGCAGAAAAATCTGCTCCTGGCCCCTCGGTACTGTCCCTCCCCACTCCGGTTCACAGCATCAGGGGGGACGTTCCCTTCACTGCCCCACCTCTCTTGCCATTCTCTGCGCGGTCTGTGTCTTTTGTTCCGTTAGCTCTCAGTTCTTCAGGAGGGGCTGCTCCACAAATACGGGTCATTTGGTGTGAATTCAGGGGTTCCTGTGTCACCATCTGGGACCCGAAGCTGTACTTAAACTTTTTTTGAAACTTTCTGTCTTTATATACTTTTATCCATAACCTCGCTTCCCCCAACAGTAATGTGTGCATAACTACTGTATGTCTACCTTTTTAAAGTTGTTTGTGGGCACACTGGTATAGAATCTTTCAAGTTCTGGTTTGTTTAAATTTTTTTTCTTTTTCTATAACTGTGATATTTGTAACTACCTTCACTGGATATGAAATCCTTGGTTCACACTTTTTTTGTTGTTGAATTTCTTGAAAATGCTGCCTCATTGTTGCCTTGCCTTGTACGTTGATTTTGGAAATCCTGATGTCTGATTAATTAATTTGCCTTCACGAGTTATTTCATCATTTTGCCTAGAGGCTTTGAGGATGTATTTTATTTCCATGTCTAACAGTTTTACTAGGATATGTCTCAGAGTGAATACTTTTGGTTTACTTTCCCAGGAACCTAGTGGGACCTTTGAATGTATAGACTGAAGCCTTTCACTTTGGAAATTTTACTTGGATTATAGGTTTAAATCTTTTAAACATTAGCTTTGTTAACATTGTTCCATTGTTTTCCCCCCAGTAATTCTAGTGACACAATTGCTTCTCCTTCTTTCCTTCTCCTTCAATTCACTGAGTTCTTTCTGAGCCTTTTTACTTTCTTTTGTTTTATTTTCATTTTCTCAGTTCTTTTTCTGCCTTTTTCAATGCACCTTATTAAATTTTCTTGAGTCCGTTTTTCCTTTGGAACCTTGAAATTTATCTTCATAACTGAGATTATTTTGTCTTTCTTCCATTTGTTTTCTAGTTTGATTAATTTTCTCTTTGATTTTTTTCTTGATTTTTTTAAAGTCTGAATCTAGATAATATTTTTCTCATATCCACAAATGTATTTAATTCAGTTTGGAATGTTGTCTTGCAGGGTTGTTTTTTGTTTTGTTTTTTTTTTCCTGCTTCATGTTGTTTTCTGTAATGAGATGTTTATCAGGTGAGATGTGTTGAATCTTGTTTTCTGATTTTTTTGATAATAACTCTATAGATTTACCAAATGTTGCTGCTCACTTCTTTTCATGCCTTGTATTTCTTTCCTAGAAGCCATGCCTTTTGAAGATTGCTATCTAAAATTATGCCCGCTTGTAAGATTCTTCCTTGTACTCTGTGTTCTGGCCTACTAGGACATTTTAAAAAATATTTTTATACTTGAGGGAGACTTAGTCTTTATTTCAATGATTCCAGATTAATCCTAAGCCCAGGACTAACTCCCTTATTTCCTACAGTTTTTATCAGCTGGTCCTTGCTCACTATAAAAATTTGTGGTGCGGCATGGATGTGAGAGAGTGCTTCCCGGGATTTGGTATTTTTTTCCCCTCTTTTAAACTTAGTTATATTGGGGTTTGGGTATTTTTCTGCTTTAAGTTATGCTTCCCATGTGGTCTTAGTGCCATTTAGAATTTGTTTTTGTTATTCTGTATTGACTTTGGAGGAAACGTTGGGAGGTACAAACCAAGGTAGCCACTATTGTCTTAATCAACCTGGAAGTCTAATTAGTCTTTTTAAAAAGTTTCCTAACATGAAAACCAGATCAACCATCACCTACTTTGCTGAGATCTCAAGGTATTATTTTCCTCACCTGTAGAGCTTAAGACCCTCTCACCCTTGCTGATCACAAAGCAGATCTTGGGGGTGGTCTTAGGTTGTAACTTATATATTTTTAAAAAACTATCCCCAGACACTGGGTATAATACACTTATCTCCTTCTTTCTCATAAAAGCAGTCTTTTTTTTTAGGTTCTAATTTTAATTCCAGTTAGTTAACATGGAGTGTTATATTAGTTTCAGGTGGCCAATATAGTGATTCAGCACTTTGATGCATCGCCCGGGGCTCATCATAACGAATGCACTCTTTAATCCCTATCACTTATATTTCACCCATCTCCCCACCCACCTGCCCCCTGGCAACCATCAATTTGTTCTCTATAGTAAGAGTGTTTCTTGGTTTCTCTATCTTTTTCCCCCTTTGCTCATTTGTTTTGCTTAAATTCCACACGTGAATGATATCATATGGTATTTGTCTTTCACTTATTTCACTTAGCATAATACTATAGCTCCATCCATGTGGTTGCAATTGGCAATATTTTATTCTTTTTTATGGCTAATATTCCATTACACACACACACACACACACACACACACACACTCCACATCTTCTTTATCCATTCATTAGTTGATGGACGTTTGGGCTCTTTCCATAATTTCACTATTGTTGATAATGCTGCTATAAACATAGGGGTGCATGTATCCCTTTGAATTAGCATTTTTGTAGCCTTTGGGTAAAATACGTACTAGTGTAATTGCTGTATCTTAGGGTAGTTCTATTTTTAGCTTTTTTGAGGACTCTCCGTACTATTTTACAGAGTGGCCACACCAGTTCGCGTTCCTACTAATAGTGTAAGGGGGTTCCTCCTTCTCCACATCCTTGCCAACATCTGTTTTTCCTGCATTCTTAATTTTAGCCATTCTGAGTGGTGTGAGGTGGTATCTCATTGTGGTTTTGATTTGTATTTCCCTGATGATGAGTGATGTTGAGCCTCCTTTTATGTGCCCATTGGCCACCTGGAAGTCTTCTTCTTTGCAAAAATGTCTACTCATGTCATCTGCTTATTTATTAAGTGGATTATTTGGTTTCTGGGTGTTCAGTTTTATAAATTCTTTATGTGTTTTGGATACTCATCCTTTATTGGTTCTATCACTTGCAAAAATCTTTTCCCATTCCATTGGTTGCTTTTTAGTTTTGTTGATTGTTTCCTTCACTGTGCAGAAACCTCTTATTTTGATGAAGTCCCAATTGTTTATTTTTGCTTTTGTTTCCCTTGCCTCAGGAGAGATATCTAGAAAAGAGTTGCTATGGCCTGTGTTCTCTCCCAAGATGTTTATGGTTTCAGGTCTTACATTTAGGCCTGTAATCCATTTTGAATTCATTTTCTGTATAGTGAAAAAGTGGTTCCGTTTCCATTTTTGCATATTTCTGTTCAGGTTTTCTAACATTATTTGTTAAAGAGACTGCCTTTTTCCCATCAGATATTCTTTGCTGCTTTGTTGAAGACTAATTGACCATTTAGTTGTGGGTTTATTTCTGGATTTTCTGTTACGTTCCATTGATCTATGGTCTTTCTTTTTTGAGGTTGAACTTAGTTTCTTCTTTGAAGGACCGAGTTAAGTTCAGGTTTTGTTTTCAGATTTTAGTGATTTTTATTTTACATGTAAATTTGAGTACGCATAGCAATAGAGCATTTAAATTCTGTACAAATATTTGTGATTGTTCTTTAAGCATAGCTTGCCGTATCTTTTTGTGGACAGCAACAAGAACTTTTGGTCAAATTTCTAAGTTTTTGCCTCATTTCTGTTGAATAAAAGATCTGATTTACTTTGTAACTTCACCATATATTTATTTCTAATCTTTTAAAAATTATGTTTTATCTAATGAATGCTCGCTCATTGAACACTATGATCTGGTCATAAAGGTCATATTCCCATCTCTGACTCTGAAGCAGTCATATTTCTAGATGTTTAATGCCATTCTAATACCAGTTGGTCTTGATCTCGATTTAGAGCTGATTTTAAAAATCATTCTTTTAGGATTTGCCTTTCTGATATACTCACTCTCTGATTTTATTATTTTTATAAGAAATAAACTCAGTCATGTATTAAAATAACAAAGATGGAAGGTTGTTTTGATGATTTAGATGGAAGTGTTTCTAAGGAGTCGTTGAAGATTGTGGCTCTACTTATGTCATTAGTAACTTCAGCCATCTGTTGAGCTCACACGCAAGGCACTCTAGGAATTCAGTTCAATAGCACAAGATCATGATGCCTTCCATGTCGTTTAATATTGCAGTGTTTATGCTATAGGAATAAAGAAAAATAAGCGAAAATATAAAGAACCTTAAAATAAACAGTGGGAAGATAGTTTGGACTGACCAGATACAGAAAATACAGCATTCTTTTCATGAGAGTTAGCTAGAGGAAACAAGATTTTCCATATTCTTATTTCCGGAAACCTTTACAATAGGACAAGTGAAAAGAGGGCTTTTTCTACTGAAAGAGCTGCCCTAACTCTTCTGTTTAGCCACACTCGCATAGGTATTTTCAATTTCTTTGTCTTCAGGACAAGTGTGGGTAAATTCTTCACGGGCATAGGCATTGTGAAGATAGCGCCAGACTCCAGAGAACTCTGCTGGAATGTCAAAGTCACGGTATTTCTTGGCAGCAACCTAGGGTTTTAGGAAAAAAGTTGGTAATAAAAGGCATCAGTGACATGCTTAGTGTGTACAAACATATTTCAAGAGTCAAGATCACTAAGGATGTGTTATCTGCACAAAAATAATCTTGCACTCACTATTTTAATGTTTTGCTTACAAATGCTGGCAAAGCTATATTTGTATAATCACATTTATATTTATGCTGTGATTATTAGAAGAAAGCATATTTTTCCACTAGACTACGTGTGCTTAGGGTCCCGACTATGTCATTTCTTTATGTATTCTGTGTGTTTGGCATAGGAGAAAGAATGAGTTCTGTTCAATAAGAATTTATTAAATCAATTATTAAGTCATCACGAAATTATTAGCAGCTGACATTATTTATCACTTGTTAGGACACTGTTCTAAGCATTTTACGTGCTTCAGTTTATTTGATTTTATCAACAATTCTATGAAATGTGTAATATCACCCTTGTTATTTTAAAGCTTATTTATTTATTTATTTAGAGATAGAGAGGCATGAGAAGGGCAGGGCGGGAGAATCCCAAGCAGGCTCTCCACTGTCAGCACAGAGCCCCATGTGGGACTTGAACTCACGAACCATGAGATCTTGACCTGTGCTGAAATCAAGAGTCAGACGCTCAACTGACTGAGCTGCCCAGGCACGTCTTTTCCTTGTTTTATAGATAAGCCAGTAGAAAGCACCTTCTGATTTGGGAAGAAAGAAACAAGAAATTTTTATGGATCCCAGAGGAGATCATTGTGGATTTTTTTCCTCTGGCAAAAAGGAGATATACACTATGTATGATGATGATGACAGAGCCATCATATAACAATCTCACACTAAATAGTCACTGTGTTTCATGCTGGCAGCACCCAGTCCCCTCCCAAACCATGCAGCATGTCCTACAAAGGCTTACTTTAATAATGTTCAGTTTGGGTAACAAGCTGCAGTCAGCCAGTGTCAGCTGATCCCCATCCAAGAACAATCTTCTGGAAACTGTGAGTTCCTCAGCACTGTCTGGATCAATTTCATCCAGAAGCGGGGTATTTAAGTAGTCATCCAGACGTTTAAACTCTCTGAGCAGAGATTTTTCAAAATCTGAGGCAAAGAAGTCAGAAGGTTATTAATAAATGTCTTGTCTTCATTACTAAATACATTTTACATAAGTTTTTCCACACATTTAGACATCTCTATCTACACACATTGCTTACACTGGCCCTTCAAAATCTAAACAGTCAACTAGAACTCTCAACTACCCACTGATAAGACAGAATCAGGTGTTTAATCAAATACTTCTTGACCCTTCTTGAGGAGGTGCATTGGGAGGAGAGTCAAAAAAAGAAAAAGTCATATATGTTATTACTAAACACAGAAGAGTCAGAAAGTGCAATCAGAGACTAATAGCTCTCATGACTCAGAACATAGTAAACCCATTCAAGAATGTTCATGGAGATAGATAGTAGATGCTACAGTTTAAGAAACCTTAAAGGCACACAGGAAAAGTTGGGGGGGGAGGGGCTAAAAAATACACTCCTGCAGTTAGTTAATTCCTAGCATGTCAGTGTTATAAATGAGCCAAGTTAGTAGTTGTTATATTGAATCTTGGTTTCTAAATTTAATAAAATTTCATGGGAAGGAATTTCAAAGGAGAGAAGAAAAAAATCGGAGGAAGAGTGCATTCCCCAACATACACTACATACTCATGAAAATCCCATTTTAGCTGAGTGAGAATGTGGGAGTCAGCAAATGTGTGAGAGAAATAGAAATTTAAACAAAGGTATCTTACTCTTATTTGCTTCTTTTTGTGTATTCTTAATGTATGCAGAAAACTTGGCAAAGAGGTTACAGCCCACATCAAAGGATTCTTTGTTCTTGGGACTCAGGTGAGGATACCTTAAAAAGAAACATCACTGCATGATTATTCACACATAACAAGTCAGAGACCGAGCGTCCTAACTAGTACTCTACTGAAAATGGAGGTTTTAGAAAATTGTGCTGGAAACTGAGGGTCCTGAGACTCTCTATTTGGAAATATGTATTTTTTCCCAGTACCAGAATACTTTAGTTTCTAAAGTTCACTGGGAAACCAGCTGTGGAAAATTCATTTACAATCATGTGTCCCTCTTTATTACCTTGCAATGCCCCCATCTCATTCTCATTTACTTGTAGGAACAATGTTTTAAATGATACTTAAGTCCCCTATACTTGCTCCTGAAAGCCTATTTGGCAGAAGATATGTTGTTGGTAATACATTTTCTTTTTTTTTTTTTTTAAAGTTTTTTTTTTTTTAATTTTTTAAATTTATTTTTGATACAGAGAGAGACAGAGCATGAGAGGGGGAGGGGCAGAGAGAGAAGGAGACACAGAACCAGAAGCAGGCTCCAGGCACTGAGCTAGCTGTCAGCACAGAGCCTGATGCGGGGCTTGAACCCACGAATGTGAGATCTGACCTGAGCCGAAGCCGGAGGCTTAACCGACTGAGCCACCCAGGCGCCCCGGTAATACATTTTCAAAGCTAAGTGGGAAAAAAATATGGCTTTAAATTATTGTAACTTACATAAAAATGAAGAAATAAAGAGGATAGAAAGCATGGAGAAAGGTAGTCAAGACATCCTCTCCTTAGTAATAAAAAGTTCATTTAGCATAATAAAAATTAAATAATGTAATTCACCACATTAAAAAATTAAATAAGACCATATGATCATGAGTATATGCAGAGAAAGCATTCAATTTAAATCAATTCTTATTCGTAAACAAAACACTAGCAATTAGAAATGGTCAGGCCAAACGCTTAGTCATCTTCCTTAATACCTCTATTTCTCTCCATCCCCATATGTGACCCGTTAGCAATTCTATCTGGTTTACCTTTCAAAATGTACCCAGAATCTATCCACTTGTCACCACTCCACTGTCTGCTGCCGGAGCCAGATCTTATCCCACTGCAATAGCTCTTTGACTGGTCTCCCTACCCCATGCTTACCCCCACATGCTTAGACTGTGTTTCACCTGCTGCCAGAATGGTCATGTTCCCTCTTTATTACCTTGCAATGCCCCCATCTCATTCGGACTCAGACACCAAGTCCTCACAGTAGTCTACAAGGACTGATGAGACCTGACCCTATCTTACCACTCTGCTCTCATTTCCTCCTACTCTTTTCTGCACTCACTACACTTGAAACTTACCTCCTTGATGTTGTTCATCAAATAGACCTGACAAGGTCCCACCCCAAGGCTTTTTCACTTGGTCTTCCCTTAAATGGAGTGATTTCCCTCATGAATGCACATGACCTACTCCCTCTCTTCTTTCAGATCTTGTTTTTCTATATCTTTCTAAGTGAGGCCTTCCTCTGCCCACTCTATTTAACACCGCAACCTTACCCTGTCCTTAACACCTCCTACTTTCCTCCCTAGCTTTATCTTTTCTTAGTATTTAGCGTATCTAAAATAGTTTACATTTTGCTTTTGAATCTTGCCTATGTATTGTCTTCCCTAACTAGAATGTAAGATCTACTAGGACAGAGTGTTTTTGCCTGGTTTAATCACTGATGTGTTCCAAGTGCCTAGAATATTGTCTGATAGTAAGTATTCAGTAAATATTTATTGAAGGATTAAACTAATTTATTAATTAACTTGATATAATATCCATCAAAAACTTTCAGCAAGCATCATATTGCATGGTGAAATGTTAGAACTATTTCCCTTAAAATGAGTAAAGGATGAGAATAATCATTATCACTGCTACTCTTCAACATTGTGCTGAGTACGCTAACAAATAAAACAACATTCTAAATGGTGAGTTAAAAACCATTTACATTAAATTTAGGAACAAGATAGAATTAATGAGATATTTTGGTAAGGTGGCTAATACAAGTCAAACATTAAAAAATTAAGTTTTCTGTACTAGCAACAACCAGATAGAAATGGATATTAGCATATTCCATTTATGATAGTGATAAAGTATAAAATATTTAGAAATAACTTAATACAAAGGTATAGAACCAATATAAAAAGCACAGCAAAACAAAACAAAACCTCAGCAGAGGATATAGGACTGGCACTTACGCTTATAACCTAATGTAAATCAGTGGATAAATGGATAAAGCAGATGTGGTGTATATGCAATGGAATATTATTCAACCATAAACAAGAAGGAAATCCTGCTATTTCCATCGCCATGAATGGACCTGGAGGACATTATGCTAGGTGAGATAAGTCAGACCGAGAAAGACAGATACTGTGTGGTTTAACTTATATGTAGAATCTAAAAGCAAAACTCATAAAGGAGAGTAAAATGACAGTTACTAGAGGCACCTTGGTGGGGGGCTGGGGATATGTTGTTTAAATGTTAAAAGGGTGCAACTAGTAGATAAATAACCACAGCATAGTGATTGTAGTCAACAAGACTATATTATAAACTTCAAAGTTGCTAAGAGACAAAACCTTAATTGTTCTCCACACAGGAAAGAAAGAATAATTATGTGATGTGAGACTTTAGCTAACACTACAGTGGTAATCATGTTGCATCAACATGCTGTACACCTTGAATGTACACAATGTTATATGACAATTGTATCTCAGCATAAATATTAAGACGGTACCCAAACAAATATACAAATCATGTTCTCTGATGGGGATAATTTGCATCATAAAAATTAAATTTTTTGAATAGTAATATAAATTCAATGCCATTTCAATTAAAAGTCTAATCTTTTTTTTAAAAAATGAGATAAAACTCATATAACATAAAGCCATTTAAGATATTTAAAAAAATTTTAATGTTTATCTTTGAGAGAGAGAAAGAGAGAGAATAAGCAGGGGAAGGGCAAAGAGAGAGAGGGAGAAACAGAATCTGAAGCAGGCTCCAGGCTCCAGGCTCCAGGCTCCAAGCTGTCAGAACAGAGCCTGATGTGGGGATCAAACTCACAAACCGCGAGATCATGACCTGAGCCAAAGTCAGACACCCAACCGACTGAGCCACCCAGGTGCCCCTAAGACGTTTTAAAATTTACAATTCAGTAGCTTTTAATACAGCTACAATATTGTGGAACAATCACTCCTACATAGTTCCCATTAGCAGTTACTCCCCATTCATACCTCTTCTCAGTCCCTGGAACCATTAATCTTTCTGTCTTTATGGACTTGCTTATTCTGAACATTTCATATAAATAGAATCATATAATATGTGGCCTACTGTGTTTGGCTTTTTTCACTTGGTATGATGGTCAAGGTTCAGTCATATCCTGGTATGTGTCAGTAGTTCATTCTTCTTTATGGCTGAATAATATTTCATTGTATGGATACACCACATTTTCTTTATCCAGTAATCACTTGATGGACATTTGTGATGTTTTCACCTTCTAGCTAGTGTAAATAGTGTTGCTATGGACACTGGGTACACATTTTTGTTTGAATACCTGTTTTCAGTTCTTTTGAGTATATACCTAGAAGTAGAATTGCTGAGCTATATGGTAACTCTATGTTTAAATTTTTGAGTAACTGTCAATCTTTTTTTCCACAGTGGCAGAATTTCTACCAGCAACGCACGAGAATTCCAGTTTCTCCACATTTTTGTAAGTACTTGCTATTTTCTTTTTTTTCTTTTTCATGATAGCCATCTTAGTGGCTTTGAAGTGTTAATCTCATTATGGTTTTGATTTGCATTTCCCCAATGACTAATGATGTTAAGCATCTTTACATGTGCTCATCAGTTATTTGCATATATTCTCCTGAGAAATGTCTACTTTATTCCCTTGCCTATTTTAAAATTAGGCTGTTTGCTTTTCTGTTGTTGAATTGTAAGAGTTCTTTATAGATTCTGGATGCTAGACCTTTATCAAATACGTGATTTGGAAATACTGTCTCCCATTTTGGGGGATTAATTTTTCTTTTTGTTTTTGATAGTGTTCTTTGATGCACAAATGGTTTTAATTTGATGAACTCTAGTTTATCTACTTTTTCTTTCATTGCTTGTGCATTTGGTGACATATCTAAGATTCTATTGCCAAATACAAGATTGGACCATTTGTTTGCTTCTAAGAGTTTTGTAGTTTCAGTCCATATGTCTAGGTCTTTGATATACTTTGAGTTAAGTTTTGTTTATGGTATGGGGTAAGGGTCTAACTTTTTTCTCTTGCATGTGAATATCTAGTTGCCACAGCACCATTTGTTGGAGAGACTATTCTTTTGTCATTGGTTTTTGCGCTCTTGAAAATCAATTGACCTTTGATGTATGGGTTTATTTCTGGACTCTCAATTCTCCTCTATTGACTTATAAGTCTATTCATATGCAAACATTGCAGTGTTGTGATTACTGTAGATTTGTAGTAAGTTTTGAAATCAGGAAGTGTGAGTCTTCCAACTTTGTCTTTATCAAGACTATTTTGGCTATTTGTGGTCTCTTGCAATTCCATATGAATTTGAGCATTGGCTTTTTCATTTCTGCAAAATCACCATTGGAATATTTATTGTGGTTGCATTGAATTAGTAGGTCTCTTTGGGGAATATTTCCACCTTAATAACATTAAGTCCTCTAGTCCACAAACTTTGGATGTTTGCATGGGTTGAATTTTGTCCCCCTGCCCAAAAGAAAAAAAAATGCTGGAGTCATAAATCCCAGTACTTTCTAACATAAACTTATTTTGAAATAGGATTGTTACATATGTAATTAGTTAAGACAAGGTCATACTGGAGTAAGGTGGGCCCATTAATCCAAATTACTGGTATTCTTAAAAAGAATATCTTTTGAAAAGACAGAGTCATGGGGAAAATGCCATTTGAAGATGAAGTATTGAAGTTATGGATCCACAAGTCAAGGAACACCAATGATTACTGGGAAACCACTAGAAACTGAGAAGAGGCAAGGAAGGATCTTTCTCTTAAAGGTTTCAGAGGGAACATGGCCCTCCTGATACTTTGACTTCATACTTCTAGCCTTCAGAACTATAAGACAAACTTCTGTTGTTTTAAGCCACTCAACTTAAAATGTAACTAAATGGCACTTAGTTATGATAGCCCTAAGAGACTAATATACACGTCTTCCCATTTTTTAGGTCTTCTTTCAGCAAGTATTTGTATTTTTCAACAGAGAAGTCTTTTTCCTCCTTCATTAAGTTTATTCCAAAGTATTTTGTTGTTTCCAATACTGTTGAAAATGGAAGTGTTTTTTACATTTACTTTTTGGATTATTCATTTATAATGTAAATAAATATAATTACTTTAAGTATTTCTTTAAATTGTACTTAAATCATTTATGAGTTCTAGTAGCTTTTAGTGGATTTTAAAGGATTTTCTGTATGAAAGATCATGCCATGTGCAAATAGAAATAGTTTTACTTCTTCCTTTCCACTTTGAATACTTTTTACTTACTTTTTTGCATAACTGCTCTGGTTAAAACTTCCAATATAATGTTGAACAGAATTATCAGAAATGGTATCCTTGTGTTGTTCCTGATCCTAGAGGGAAAGTTTTCAATCCTTCACCATTAAGTATGATGTTACATGTGGGTTTTTAATAGATGCTTTTTATTACATTGAGGAACTTCCCTTCTGTTCCAAGTTTGTTGAGTATTATCATCAAATGGTGTCAGATTTTGTCAATTTTTCTTGCACTGAGATGAATATGGGTTACGTCCTTTACTGGTGCTCTTTATTTCTTCACATGACCTTAAGTTACTGTCTAGTGGCCTCTCGTTTATGCCTGAAGGACTCTCTGTAGCATCTCCTATAGAATAGGTCTACTAGCAACAAAATTCCCCAGTTTTTGTTCATGTGGAATGTCTTAACTTGTCTTTCCTTTTTGAAGGATAGTTTTGTGAGATGTAGAATTCTTGGTTAATTTATTTTTCTTTCAGAACTTGAAATATGTCATCTCTCTGCCTTCTGGCCTCCATGGTTTCTGATGGAGAATCGTCTGTTAATCTTACTGAGGATCTCTTCTGCATGATGAGTCATTTTTCTCTTGCTGTTTTCAAGATTCTATCTTTGGCTTTGGCTTTACATAATTTGATTATAACATATCCTGGTGTTGATCTCTTTGTCTTTATTCCACTTGGAATTCATTGACCTCCTTGGATGTATAAATAAATGTATTTAATTAAAATTGGGAAGTTTTCAGCCATTATTCCTTCAAGTATTCTTCTGCCTCTTTATCTGTGTTCTCTCATTCTGGGACTCCCATTTTATGTATCTTGGTACATTTGATGGTATTCCACTGGTCTGTTAAATTCTGCTCATTTTATTCCTTTTCCTCAGACTAGATAATCTCAATGTATGCTCACTTATTATTTATTTTATCTGTTCGGATCTGCTGTTGAATCCCTCTACTGGATTGCTCATCTTAGTAATTGTACTTTTCAACTCCAGAATTTCTATTTGGTTCCTTTTTGTAGTTTCTATCTTTATATTGATATTCTCTCTATGTTGAGGATACTCTCTATGGTTTCCTTTAGTTCTTTTTTATGGTTTTCTTTAGCTTTCTAAGCATATTTAAGACATTTGATGTAAAGTCTGTCTATTAAATCATGTATCTGGGTTTTCTCAGGGACATAGTCTATGTATTATTTCTTTTTTATCCTGTGAATGTGCCATACTTTCTTGTTTCTTGACACGAATTATATTTATTTCCTTGAAAACTTGATGCTCAAATATTATAATGTAGAAACTCTGGAAATCAGATTCTTCCATCCCCTGGGGTTTGTTGTTGCTGCTTATTGTGGGTGTTGTTGTTTACTTGTTTGTTTTCTGAAGTAATTTTGTAAACTCTGTGTTCTCTGTTGTATGGGTCCACTGATATATTTGTCCCATTATCTTTGGTTAGTTATTGATTTAAAGGAGATTTTGTTATTCTCCTGGAATGAAACCAACCAACCAACCAAACAAACAAACCAAGAAAGAAAAGGTCTCCCAGGGTTGCATGCAGTCTTTCTCTGAGTTGGGGCTTTCCTTCAATGCTTATATATGCAGTTTATAGTTTAACTTTCAATTTATTTTTTTAATGTTTATTTTGAGAGAGAGAGAGAGAAAGAGAGAGGGCAAGCAGGGGAGGGTCAGAGAGAGGGAAACACAGAACCTGAAGCAGGCTCCAGGCTCTAAGCTGTCAGCACAGAGCCCTGTGTGGGCTCACAAACTTTCAAACTCATGAACTGTGAGATCATGACCTGAGCTGAAGTTGGACCCTTAACATACTGAGCCGCCCCGGTGTCCCTAGCCTTCAATTTCTGCTAGCATGGTGCCTGAAGTTCCCTCAGAAGTAAGCACTTAGGGTCTTCTCAGGTCGTTTCTGAGCAGAGGTCTAAAGCTGGACATGTGCATGGCTTTCTAGAGTCTCTAGAATACACGAAAGCTTTTTAAAGTCCATATTCCCCTAAGTATCCCCCAAACATCCTGCCTGTTTCTTCCCAGGCTTTTCAGTTTGTCTATTGCTTCCCCCAAGGGCTATTCCTTTCCCCATGTGGCGATGGCTAATATATCTGCCTATAATGCCTTCCATGAATTCCACCAGGGAGCCTGCGTCAGCCCTGGGAAAGCTCCAGGGTTATCGGATAAAAGACAAACCCTCAAGCCAATCCTTCAGGGTGCCACCAGGCCAAACCACATAATCACAGTTACCTGAGCATAAGTCCATGTCATGTTCTCTGATACCAGCAACCTGCACCTGCAATGTGGACTGCTATCTTTAAGGCTGCTAAAAGACTGGGGAGTGGAGGACAGTAGCAAAATAATCTAAAATGCCACAAAGCTCTTTGACTAAAATTCAGCTTTTTTTCTTTAATATTTCCTTCACTGTTATAATTTTTTGGTTAGATTCCAGAGTTCTGGAAAAGTTAATTTTGACAGTTTTTCCCCCAAGCTGTTTATTACTTCCATGGAGGGATGGAGTTTTGGAGTTCCTTACTCCACCATTTTCATTGATGTGGGCATCTAACAGGTTTTTAAATTTTAGATAGTTTGTATGGAAGGGCTTCCATATCTAGTAATGTGGCAGACTAAATAATCACTCTGGAGGGCTTTGTAAGAAGAAAGTACATTTTAGCATTGTTTGTAATGCCAAAACCTAGAAAGTCTTTCAGCTGTTTCTCTGTTATGAACCAGTGATTGCTGGGTGTTAACTTATCCTTTTTATCATTATCCTTTTAAAAATGGAAGTTTTTATTCCAGTTGTCCAGTTCCGGCTGCACCATGATATATTGAGTGCATCAAGAAGTTGGTGGAGAAAAAAAAAAAAAAAAAAAAAAAAAAAGAAGTTGGTGGAGAAAACTTGTGTTTTAATTTATTTAATTGCTCTACAATTAGTATCTAATGCAGATGTTGCACATCACCCAAAGATCCGGAACTTTGAGCTGGATTCAGTAACTATATGGAACTTGGAAGTTGTCTCTTGGGAGTAAGTGTGTTGCATGGTCAGAGGGGCAGACTATGGCTGATAACACAGTTCTGTCTCTCTCTCTTTCTTTTTTTTCATCCTTCTTTCTTTCTTTCCTTCTTTCTTCCTTCCCTTTCCTTCCTTTTCCTTTCCCTTTTCCCTTTTTCCTTTTCCCTTTTCCCTTTTCCTTTCCTTTCCTTAACTAAAACTTGCTTTTATTTTATTAGGGGTGGCAATATACCTAGATAAAAACTACATTTCCTAGCTCCTCTTTATACTTAGATGTGACCATGTGAATTATTTTTGGATAATGAAATGTAAATTAAAATTATTGATGTGGCCTCTGTGAAAGCTTCTTAAATCTAGCTTGCATCTTTTGGGGCACCTGGGTGGCTTAGTGGGTTAAGCCTCTGACTTCGGCTCAGGCCATGATCTCGCAGCTCTTGAGTTCGAGCCCTGCGTTGGGCTCTGTGCTGACAGATTGGAGCCTGGAGCCTGCTTCAGATTCTGTGTTTCCCTCTGCCTCTGCCCCTCCCCTGCTCACATTCTGTCTGTCTGTCTGTCTGTCTCTCTCTCTCTCAAAAATAAACAAACATTAAAAAATCTCACTTGCATCTTTTGTTCTTTTTCCTTTTCCTTCTTCCTGTGTGGGAGTTAGATCTGTTGCCTGGAATTCCAGTGGACATAATTGTCACTATAATTAACTTTGAGACTGGAAGCCTTACCTGAAGGATAGCAGAGAACAGATATTAGAAAGAGCCTGGGTCCCCAGTGAAATTATGGAGCCATCATTCCAGCCCCACAATGATTCATACTTGGCTTATTATGTGAGAAAAATAAAAACCGTATTTATTTAAGCCACTACTATTTTTGTCTCTAGTTATCAGAATTGAATGCAAACCCTGATACATAAGCCAATAGCAAATCTGAAGGATTTGACAAGATGATTCACAGAACAAAACCAAATGATCAATCAATATATGTAAAGATGCTCAAATTCATCTGTTATTCAGGTTTGCCTCTCTCTCTCTCTCTTTCTCTCTCTGTCTCTGTCTCTCTCTTTCTCCTTTGCTCATTTGTTTTGTCTCTTGAATTCCATGTATGAGTGAAATCATATGGTGTTTGTCGTTTTCTGACTTATTTTGCCTAGCATAATACTCTCTGGCTCCATCCACATCATTGCAGATGGCAAGATTTCATTCTTTTTGATGGCTGAATAATACTCCATCTGGTCCATTATGTCACTCAAAGCCATTGTTTTCTCGTTGATCTTCTGCTTAGATGATCTGTCCATTGCTATAAGTGGGGTGTTAACATCCCCTAGTACTGTATTATTATCAATGAGTTTCTTTAGATTTTTTTTATTAATTGATTTATATATTTGGCTGTTCCAAGTTGGGAGCATAAAATTTACAGTTGTTAGATCTTGTTGTATAGACCCCTTTATTATGATATAGTACTCTTCCTCTCTTATAGTGGTTTTTGTTTTAAAATCTAGTTTGTCTGATATAAGTATGGCCACTCCAGCTTTCTTTTGATGTCCATTAGCATGATAAATTGTTCTTTTTTAATTTTTTAAATGTTTATTTATTTTTGAAGGAGGGAGATAGAGAGAGAGAAGCGGGGGGGGGGGGGGAGGGAAGAGAGAGAGGGAGACACAGAATCTGAAGCAGGCTCCAGGCTCTGAGCTGTCAGCACACAGCAGGCGCTTAGCTGACCGACCCACCCATGATCCCTGATAAATTGTTCTTTACCCCCTCACTTTTAATCTGGAAGTGTCTTTGGGACTAAAATGAGTCTTGTAAGCAGCATAATAATGGGTCTTGTTTTGTTTTGTTTGACCCATTCTGACCCTGTTTCTTTTGATTGGAGCACTTAGTCCATTTACATTTACAGTAATTATTGATAAATATTAATTTAGTGCCATTGTATTACCTGAAAGTTGTTACTCATGTAGATTGTCTGTTTCTTTCCAGCTTTTGTTGCTTTTGGTTTCTCTTTCCCACTCAAAGTGTCCCCTTTAATAATTCTTGCACAGCTGGTTTAGTGTTCATGAATTCCTTTAGTTTTTGCTTGTCTTAGAAACTCTGTATCTCTTCTATTCTGAATGGTAGACTTGCTGGATAAGGTATTCCTGCCTGCATATTTTTCCTTGTTAGCACATTGAATATATTCTGCCACTCCCCTCTGGCCTGCCAGAAGGCCTGTGGACAGGTCTGCTTCTAACCTTATATGTCTACCTATGTAGGTTAAGGACTTTTTGTCCCAGCTGCTTTCAGAATTATCTCTTTGTCTTTGTATGTCACAGGTTTCACTATGGTATGTCTTGGTGTTGACCTGTTTTTATTGATTTTGAGGGAAGTTCTCTGTGCCTTTTGGACTTGAAGGCCTGTTTCCTTCCCCAGATTAGGGAAGTTCTCAGCTATAAAACCTCTGTGCCCTTTCCCCGCTCTTCTTTTGGAACTCCTATGATACGGATAGTATTGCGCTATATAGAATCACTGAGTTCCCTAAGTCTATATTTGTGATTCAGTGGTTTTCTTTCTCTCTCCTTTTCAGCTTCATTATTTTCCATAATTTTATATTCTATGTAACCTATTCAATCCTCTACTTCTTCCATCCTTGTGATTATATGCAGTCAGTTTTGCATCTCATAGCATTTTTTATTTTGGCCTAATTTTTAGGTCTTTAATCTCTGCAGAAGAAGCCTAGCTAGTATTCTTATGACTGTTTTTCTAAATTCTTGTTCAGACATATTACTTATATCTGTTTTGAGCAAATCCTTGACTGCAATTTCTTTTTGATCATTCTTTGGGGAAGAATTCCTCTGTCTTGTCATTTTGTCTAGGTTTGTCATTTGCATGTATGAAAGCTTATTATGTTTCCTGCTCTTGAGAGTAATTCTATATTAAAAAAGGTTCATACAATGTCCAGGTCCTGGAACTTCAGTATATGTGCTGCCGAAGCGAGCACGAGGACCTAGAACTTCAGAAAATGTTTCTGTTATATGCTGTGTGCCCTCTGCTGTTGTGAATTGGCTGCTCTTTCCCCAGGTCAGTCCTCTGCAGAGTTACTTCTTGCTTTCAATGGGGAGTGTTTGGACCTTTAACTAGGTGTGCTTTGATTTGTTTATTAAAAGAAGCCTGCCACATTCTCTCCCTCAAATTATGCAGATTGTTCTCTTAATCTGCAGATCAGTTTCTTAGGTGTGCAAAATGACTTGATATTGATATAGCTGTGTTCAAGGGACAAGACAAACCCAGGGTCCCCTTACTACTCTGCCATCTTACCTCCTTTTTCCTGGCTGAGTAGTATTCAATACACCATGTATATACCACATTTTTTTTTATTTTAGAAAGAAAGAGAGAGACAGAGAGAGAGAGAGAGAGAAACAGAGAGAGAATCTTAAGCAGGCTCCATGCTCAACATGGAGCCCAACATGGGGCTCATCCTATAACCACGGGATCATGATCTGATCCGAAATCAAGAGTTGGACGCTCAACTGACTGAGCCACCCAGGTGCCTCCCACATCTTCTTAATCCATTCGTAAATCCATGGACACTTGGGCTATTTCCATAATTTGAGTATTATAGATAATGCTGCTATAAACATTGGGGTGCACATATCCCTCTGAATTAGTATTTTTATATTCTTTTTTAAAATATTTGCTTTTTATTTATTTATTTATTTATTTGGGGAGAGAGAGAGAGACAGAGACAGAGACTGTGTATGAGCTGGAGAGGGGCACACACACACACACACACAGACAGAGAGACAGAGAGAGAGAGAAAGAGAATACTCAGCACAGAGCTCGACTAGGGGCTTGATTTCACGAACTATGAGATCATGACCTGAGCCAAAATCAAGAGCTGAATGCTTAACCTACTGAACTGCCCAGGCGCCCCAGTATTTTTGTATTCTTTGCATAAATACCCAGTGGTGCAGTTGCTGGGTCATAGGGTAGTTCTATTTTTAGTTTTTGGAGGAACCTCCATACTGCAGTAGCTGCACCATGAACAGTACAACACGATTCCTTTCTGTCCACATCCTCACCAACACCTGTTGTTTCTTGTGTTGTTGATTTTAGCCGTTCTGACAGGTGTGAGCTGATCTCTCATTGTAGCCTTGATTTGCATTTCCCTGATGATGAGTGATGTTGAACATCTTTTCATGTGTCTGCTAGCCATCTGAATGTCTTTTTGGAAACATGTTTATTCACATCTTATGCCCATTTTTGAAAAAGTGTATTTATTTATTTTGAGAGAGACAGAGACAGTGCAAGTGGAGGAGGCGCAGAGAGAGGGAAACAGAGAGAATCCCTAGCAGGCTCTGCATTACCTGCACAGAGCCTAATGTAGGGCTTGAACCCACGAAGCACCAAGACCATAACCTGAGCCAAAACTAAGAGTTGGATGCCCAACTGACTGAGCCACCCAGGTGCCCCTTTTGCCCATTTTTAAACTGGATTGTTTTTTGGGTGTTGAGTTTTCTAGGTTCTTTATAGATTTTGGATACTAATCTTTTACCAGATATGTCATTTGTAAATATCTTCTTCCCTTCCATAGGTTGCCTTTTAGTTTTGTTGATTGTTTCTTTCACTGTGCAGAAGTTTTTTTATTTTGATGAAGTCCCAGCAGTTTATTTTTGCTTTGTTTCTCTTGCCTCAGGAGACTTATCTAGTAAGAAGCTGCTGTGGTCAATATCAAAGAGGTTACTGCCCGTGTTCTCCTCTGAGATTCTGATGGTTTCCTGTCTTACATTTAGGTCTTCTTTAATTATGGCAAAATCTATGTAAAATCTGCCCTTTTAAGCATTTCTTACGTTTACAATTCAGTGACATTAATTACATTCACAGTGTTGTGCAACCATCACCACTATCTATTTCTTTTTTATTTCAAGTTTTTATTTAAATTCTAGTTAGTTAACATATATGGTAAACTTGATTTCAGTTGTAGAAATTTGGTGATTCATTACTTAGCTATACCACCCAGCGCTCATCACAAGTGGCTTCTTTAATCCATTTTGAATTTACTTATGTGTATGGTGTAAGAAAATGGTCCAATTTCATTCTTTTGCATGTTGCTGTCCTGTTTTTCTAACACCATTTGTTGAAGAGACTGTCTTTTTCCCGTTGAATATTCTTTCCTGCTTTGTCAAAGATTAACTGACCATATAGTTGTGGGTTTGTTTCTGGGTTTTCTGTTCTGTTCTATTGATCTATGTGTCTGTTTTGTGCCAGTACCATCCTGTCTTGATCACTACAGCTTTGTAATACAAATTGAAGTCTGGAATTGTGATGCCTCCAGAAACAGATCCATAAATACATAGCACAAACCACTGGTTACTAGAGGGGAAAGGATTGGAGGACATGTGAAAATGGGTAAAGGGAAGTGGGAGATATAGACTTCCAGTTATAGAATGAATAAGTCATGTGAATAAAAGGCACAGATAGCATAAGAAATATAAAAATACTTTGAAATGTTAAATCTAATATCTTTGTGTATTTAAAGTTGAAGGGGGAAAGTTTATGCATAATAGATGTGATTCTCAACCTGCAGAGCTTACAGATCAGACTAAATCAAAAGCTGTTTCGAAATTGAAGATCTTGTGAGGGTTCTACAATAACACAAGTCTAATTTCTATCAGTATAAATGCCCCCAAACTTCATTATAGCTGAAATTTCCTGTCCTTCCCAAGTTTCTAAATCTATCCTTTGCCCTTTCCTTATATACTGCCAACATTTCATAAAGTTTTAATAGCTTTATATATATTAAGTAAGTAATTCTGTAGTAAAGTTTTGTAATCATATATAGAGTAGTCAAGGGGATCATTGAAAAAGAGGTGTCTAGAAGTAAGAATTCTCAATCTTCAATAAATAGAGCAATAAAATAGATTTTCTCAACAACAACAATAATATCCTGTAGAATGCTGTACCTTGGAGGAGCCAGTGTCTGCTCTAGAAACTCCTCAATTTTAATGAAGTCTGTTTTCAACTCCTTGTTATACACGAGAAAGGGAGGATTGGTGCCTGGGGCTAAGTCCTTCAGCTCTTCAGGCTTTCTATAATTATTGAAAATAAGCAGCATTAGGCCTTTAGTTATAGTATACATTATACAAACACAAACATTACATTGGTGTCTACTGATTTCAATCTCCAGAATGAAACACGTCCTGATTTCTCTTACCTGGTCATGTCAACAGTAGTTACATTGAATTTAACTCCTTTAAGCCAGAGGATCATAAAAAGGCGTTGGCAAAAGGGACAGTTTCCAATACTCTCTCCATCACTTCCAGCCTGTTAAGATAAAGGAAGGCCTCATTCATTCATTTGCTCAATTATGTATTGAGTGCCTAATGGGAAATGAGCCAGTTGCAAGAGACAAAATTGGAAGTCCTTAATCTCATGGATTCTATCATCTGTGGGCAGAAAGAGATAATGAATCAAATAAGTTTATGGTATTTAAAATGACAGGTGTGATTAGTACATAATAATAATAGTTCGTTCTATATATTACCAGGATTTATATAACCATTTCCTGTTGATGGGCATTTTAGATATTCCAAAAATTTTGCTATGCTAAATATTTTAGCAGCAACTATTTTGGGGAATATAATTTGTTTCACTGCTGAGATTATATCTTTAGAATTAATATTTACATTGAGAATGTTGTGAAAGACTAAGCGCATTTTCCTTTTTAATAGATCCTGCCAAACTTCCTTCTTGAGAGGCATTTTCCATATGTTTATTGCCCATTTGATTTCCTTATTTTGTGAAGTGTTTGTTCATGACAATCTTACATTTTTTCTATTAAAGTAATGACATTTTTCTTATTGACTTCGAAATTTTATTTGTGTACTGAAGATATTAACACTTTTTCATACACATTACATGTCTTTTAAAACATGGCTTATGTAAAATTTAGATTTTACATAAAATCCATTACTTTGTTCCTCTCTGCAGTCTAGTTTTTCTGATCTGTTTACATGACCACTATATACATCAAGATTACAAAGAAAACCCTGCCTTTCTTATTTTGTTTTATTGTAAAGATGTTCTCTTATCTTTTGTTTTAGTATCTTCATAGTTTCACCTTTCGCATTTGTTACATCTCTTTGGAATTTATTTTGGCAGAGTTATATTCGGACTGTAGTCTATGTATTTAATTTTTTTAAAACAAATAGTTAATAGTTGTTTTAACACCATTTATTTAAAGATCCATCTCTGGACCAGCCTTACTCTGATGCCAAAACCACACAAAGACACTAGAGAAAAAGAAAACTACAGGTCAATATCCCTGATGAACATAGATGCAAAAATCCTCAACAAAATGTTAGCAAATAGCATACAACAATACATTAAAATGATACTTCACCTTGATCAGGTGGGATTTATTCCAAAGATGCAAGGATGGTTTAAAATTCAAAAATCAATGTGATAGAGGATATTAAAAAAAAGATAAAAACCATATAACTATCTCAACGGATGCAGAAAAACCATTTGACAAAATACAACATCCATCCATGGCACAAAAAACTCTCACTAAAATCAGTTTGGAGGGAACGTATCTCAACACAACACATATGAACACTCCACAGCTAACGTCATACTCAATGGTGAAAAATTGAAAGCTTTTCCTCTAAGATCAGGAACAAGGATATCCACTCTTACCACTTTTATTCAACATAGTACTGAAAGTCCTAGCCGCAGCAATCAGACAACAAAAAGAAACAAAAGGCATCCAAACTGATATAGAGGTAAAACTGTCACTATTTGCAGATGGCATTAGAACTAATAAATGAATTCAGTAAAGATGCAGGATACAAAATTAGTATACGGAAATCTGTTGCATTTCTAAACACCAATAACATAGTAGCAGAAAGAGAAATTAAGAAAACAATCCCATTTACAATTGCATTAACAAGAATAACATACCTAGGAATAAATTTCAGTAAGGAAGTGAATGACCTATACTCTAAAATCTATAAGACACCGATGAAAAAAATTAAAGATGACACAAATATATTGTGCTCATAGATTGGTAGACATAATATACTTAAATTTTGTTAAAATGTCCATAGTACACAAAACAGTCTACAGATTCAATGCGGTCTCTATCAAATGCTAATGGCATTTTTCACAGAACTGGAACAAGCAGTTGTAGAATTTGTATGAAATCACAAAAGACCCTGAATAGCCAAAGTAATCTTGAGAAAGAACAAAGCCACAGGTATCATGCTCACTGATTGCAAACTATACTACAAAGCTATAATAATCACAACAGTCTGGTACTGGCACAAGAATAGACACTTAGATCAATGGAACAGGATAGCCCAGGAATAAATCCATGCTTATATGATTAATTAATCTATGACAAAAGAGGCAAGAATACATAATAGGGATAAGACAGTCTTTTCAATAAATGGTACTGGGAAAACTTGACAGCTACATGTAAAAGAATGAAACTGGACCACTTTTTTTTTTTTACACTACACACAAAAATAAATTCAAATAAATTCAAAATAAATAAAGACCCAAATGTGGGACCTGAAACCATAAAACTCCTAAAGGAAAACATAGGCGGTAATCTCTTGTACATCAGCTTTAGCAACATTTTTATGGCTGTGTCTCTCGAGGCAAGGTAAACAAGCAAAAACAAACTATTGGGACAACACCAAAATGAAAAACTTTTGCGCAGCAAAAGAAACTTTTAACAAAACAAAAAGGCAACCTCCTGAATGAGAGAAGATATTTGCAAACAATATACCTGATTAGGGTTAAGCGTCTGACTTCGCTCAGGTCATGATCTCACAGTTCATGAGTTTGAGCCCCACATTGGGCTCTGTGCTGACAGCTCAGAGCCTGGAGCCTGCTTTGGAGTCTGTTTCTATCTCTCTTTCCCTCCCCCACTTGCTCGCTCTCTCGCGCTCTCTCTCTCTCTCTCTCTCTCAAAAATAAACATAAAAAAAGAACTTACACACCAAAAAAATCCAAATAATCTGATTAAAAATGAAGTCCTGAATAGACATTTCTCCAAAGAAGACATACAGATAGCCAACAGAGAAATGAAAAGATGTTCAATGTCACCAATCATTAGGGAAATATAAATCAAACCCACAATGAGATATCACTTCACACAAATCAGATGGGCTAGCATCAAAAATATAAGAAATAACAAGTGTTAGAGAAAAGGGAACCCTTGTATACCTTCAGTGGGGATGTAGATTGGTCCAAGGACTGTAGAAAACAGCATGGAGTTTCCTCAAAAAATGAAAAATAGAAATACTATATGATCTAGTATTTCCAGTATTGGGTACTTACCCAAAGAAAAAGAAAACACTAATTTGAAAATATATATACACCTCTATGTTTATTGCAGCACTATTTACAATAGCTAAAATATGGAAGCAACCCAAGTGTCTAGCCATAGATGAATGGATTGTTACTCGGGTATAAAAAAGAATGAGATCTTGCCGTTTGTGATAACATAAATGAATCTAGAAAGCATTATGCTAAGTGAAATAAATTAGACAGAGAAAGACAAATACCATATGATTTCACTTATATGTAGAATCTAAAGCACAAAACCAGCAAGCAAACGAAAAAAAAACCCTCAAACAAACCCAATCTCTAGATACACAGAACAAACTTCTGGTTGCCAAAGGGAATGTGGGTGGAAGTGGGCAAAGTAGACAAAGGGAATTAAGGGCATAAACTTCCAGTTATAAAATAAATAATTTATGGAGATGAAAAGCCCAGCGTAGGATATACAGTCAATAATATTGTAATACAGTTGTTTGGTGACAGATGTAGACTACACCTATCATGATGAACACTGAGTGAACATCTTATATGCCTGAAACTAGTGTAACAGTTTATGCCAACTCTACTTCAATAGTAAGAAAAATAATGGTGAAAAAAAAGAAAAGCCACCTTTTGTTCACTGAAAACAACACATTTTTCTGCTTTGCTTTTATGTAAATTTGAATTTATCTGTGGCCCCTCCATTCTGTCTCCCAGTAAATATTTAACATAGACCATATATATAATAGCCCCCACATTAACTCTAAGGTTTTTAAAAAATTGTTAATATTTATTTTTGAGAAAGAGAGACAGAGCATGAGAGGGGGAGGGGCAGAGAGAGAGGGAGACACAGAATCGGAAGCAGGCTCCAGGCCCTGAGCTGTCAGCACAGAGCCCGACGCAGGGCTGGAACCCACGAACCATCAGACCATGACCTGACCCGAAGTCAGATGCTTAACCGACTGAGCCACCCAGGTGCCCCAATTAAGTCTTAATTTTAAACTGATACAAATTCTTTGAAGAAAGGATGTGCACGTTATTTATGAAAGAGTATGTAACAGAGAAACAACCCATATGGGGTCTGGCAGGAAGGTCTTTACAAGGAAGTGGCATTTGAATTAGGTTAAAGAATAATTAAGAGTTAGGTAGGAGAATAGGCATGAAGAAGCCATTCTAAACAGTAAATATCACGTCCAAAAGCCTTGCAACATGCTTGAGCCTGGCTTTATAAGGAACTGAAGGAGAGTCAACACGTCCGGGATTCAGAGAGTGAGGGAGAGGAAAGAAAAATTCAGTAAATTGAGCTACATGGAAGTTAAAGTCTGCTTTTCAAAAGAACTGTTAAGAAAATGAAAAATGTTTGGGGCCCCTGGGTGGCTCAGTTGGTTAAGTGTCTGGCTTCAGCTCAGGCCATGATCTCACCGGTTGTGAGTTCAAGCCCCGCATCGGGTTCTGTGCTGACAGCTAGCTCAGAGCCTGGAGCCTGTCTTCAGATTCTGTGTCTCCTTCTCGCTGACCCTCCCCTGCTCATGCTATCTCTCTCTGTCTCTCAAAAATAAATAAGAAACATAAAAATAATAAAAAAAAGAAAATGAAAAATGTATCCAAATATATAAAATACATGACTAAAAACTCTTACAAGTCAATAACAAACTTCCAACTTAAAAATGGGCAAGCGATTTAAACACTTTATGAAAGAGATACATATGGCAAATAAAGACATGAAAAGATGCTCAACATCATTCGTTAACAGGGAAATGAAAATGAAAACCACAAGATGCCACTGCACACACACTGGAATAGCTGGAATTTGAAAGATTGACCATACCAGGTATTGGTAGGAGTGTGGGGCAACTGGAACAGATACACTGTTGTGAGGAGTGTAAAATGGTGCAAATGGTTTGTAAAGAGCTTGTCAAAGGTAAAAAAGGACCATATGACCCATCAATTCTAGTTCTAGGTGTTTACACAAGACAAGTGAAAGCATATGGCCCTAGAAAGACTTGTACATGAATGTTTATAGTAACTTTATTAATAACAACTAAAAACCTGGAAACAGCACAAATGTCTTTCAGTAGGTAGATAAACAAATATGCTATGTCCATACAATGGAATACTTCAGCAATAAAAAGGGATGAGATATTAATGCACACAACAATTTGGGGAAATCCCAAAATAATTATGCTGAGTAAAAGAAGCCAGACCAAAAAGAGTACATACTGTATGATTCAATCAATAGGAAATCCTAGGAAACACCAACCAATCTATCCAGACAAAAGGCAGATTGGTGATTCCCTGGCGGTGGGGTAGTGGGATACAGTGGGGAAAATTTGCTGAAATGAGACACAAAGGAAGTTTCTGAGGTGATAAAAATATATTTTGATTGGGGTAGTAGTTGCATGTGTATATACATTTGTCAAAAGTCATTGGATTGTGCACTTATTTTATGTAAATTATAACTCAAAGTGTCTTAAAATGGAAAAGTTCAAAAAGTAGGGAAAAAACCCTCAAATTAATGATATCATGCAGTCACTGCAGAAGTTGCAGTGACAAAAGTGAGTGTATGACTCTGGAAAAGGAAGAACAAGATCACTGGAGGAGAAGAAGTCAAGGATCTGAGAGTATTGGAAGGGTCATCTGTGTCAATATTAAAATCACCAAGAATTATGATAGGAATAGTGTTGGAGAGAATACAATAGTCCAGAAGCTAAAATTCTCAAGAAATAAGGAAGAGTGACCTAGTGTTTGGAAGACTACTATCACAAGAAGGGGTGGTTTAGTCTGATTTTGTGACTTGTATTTCTCTGCATGGGGGAGGTAGAATGGTCTGGAAACAAGAATGAGGAGCAAGGATACCTAAAGGATACATACCTCATTTCCAGGCTCCGTGGTAAGAGGAATGAGGAAGAAAAGGTAGCCACTTCTCGGGGCACCTGGGTGGGTCAGTCAGTTAGGCCTTCGACTTGGGCTCAAGTCATGATCTCATGGTTTGCGGGTTCGAGCGCCACATCGGGCTCTGTGCTGACAGCTCACAACCTGGAACCTGCTTCAGATTCTGTATCTCTCTCCCTGCCCCTCCCCTGCTCACACTCTGTCTGTTTATTTCTCTCTCAAACATAAAGAAACATTTAAAAAAATTTTAAATTAGGTAGCCACTTCTTGAGACGGCTATAGCTGATGCAGTGTCCTCATGGGAAATCCAGGTTTTAGATACCTCAACCTCCACATGTTCCACACTGAATTCCTCCCCTTTCCTTTACTCCACTCCTTGACCTCCTCTTTCTTTAGGACTTCTAATTGTGTGAGTGACATCGCCATCTGCTATGGACTGAATTGTATCCCCTCCCGGATCATATTTTGAAACTCTGACCCTAGTATTTGCTGGCAAGGCTTTTGGGAGGTAATTACGGTTAGATGAGGTCATGAGGATGGGGCCCTCATGAGGGGATTTAAGGTTCTTATAAGAAGAGATCAGAAAGCTTTCTCTCTCCTGTCCTCTTATGTCTCTCTGCCTGCCATGCAAGGACACTGAGAAAGCAGGAAGAGAGTTCTCCCCAGAACATGACCATGCTGGCACCTTGACCTTGAGTATCCAGCCTGTATAACTGTGAAAGGATAAACGTCTATTGTTTAAACCACCCAGTGTGTGGCATTTTTTTATGGCAGCCATAGCAGTTAAGACACTCTCTCCTCAGTTGTCCAAATTAGAAAATTGAAAATCATCTTTCTACTTTACTTCCAAATTGAATCCGACACTAATTCTTGTCAGCTTTACCTATAAATATCTCCAAATAAGTTTAGTTCTTTCATTTGCCATGGCTATTACATCATTCATTTATTCAATATTTACTATCTGCTCAACACTGTTAGGTGCTAGCTACCCAAGGCCAAGCCATCAGCATCTCTCATCTCTTAGACTTATTATTATTTTGCTTTTGCCTCATTCTGTAGAAGAAAATAAAGGGCCCTTCATCTTACAGTTGCTCTGATCTGTCATTTCTAACAATATTAAGCTCCCAGAAGCCCTGGGTATAATCCTAATGGTTTTTGGCAAATTTTCCTTTCCCCGGCAATAGGTGCAACAGAGGAAATGATGCTTATTGTTATTCTTTTGTGATGTCAGGGAGTGAAGAGCTATGGAAAGAGGCAACCGACCTTGGTAGCTGTGGCTTTTGTTTTTTGTTTTTTGTTTTTTTGTTTTGTAATGGAAGTCAAACTAACGATCCAGTCAGAACTGGGGCTAGTGAGCACAAACATGATTGTGGGTGGGAAGCAGGAAGAATAATGGATTCTGATAATAGATACAGCAGGAAGGGTGGATCACCTTTGGCAAAGGGAAAGGCAAAACACTGGTGGGGGAAATGCAGTCAAGTTTACAGGAAAACTGATTCCCCTCCCCTGTTTATAATATGCAGATTTAAAGTACCATCACAGAAAATTTCAGGATGTAAATTCCTTAGCTTGATTGATGAATTACCACCTCTTAAGTATATTTAGCTGGCAAGGACAGGATATGATCATCCACAAAAACAACCTTTTCATTTTGTGTTTCTGATTTAAGTTTCTAAACATGAAAAATAATAATAGCCACAATATCTGACATTTATGAATGTTTATGATGTTAACAACCACTGTCTTTTACAGAGTTGGTAAAGGTGATCCCATGATATAGGTTGTTATGAACCTTGTTTTACAGGTGAGTAAACTGAGGCTCAGAGAGCCTGATTCGCTCAAGTACAGTCAGCTAGACAAGAGCTGATGAGTATTTACTCTTCTCATGTAGCAAGTTCAGAACCCAAATTCTTAAACACTGTTTTCTCCCATCTAATAGTTTTGTTGGATTTAAAAAATTAATCAGTTTTTATGATAGTTCTAAGAGTTTGAAAATGGTCCTATAATTCAGAGAAAAGTATAATCTTGTTTTTCTTTTCCACATAAATAAATTTTTTTTTCTTGCTGTTAGGGTTAGGGCATGTGCCTGGTATCCTGCAGTTCAAAGACCTCTCCTGAGAATAAAACCTCAGACTTCTTCTAGGATGAGACTAAACATGGCAGCCATCTACGAGCTGAGAAAAGGAGGAGATTGGTGCTCTAAAGACTCTTTAAATAGATATTCAATTGATGTTTTTTGTTTTCATTTCTACCTTCTCACCCATTTTCAGAAACACTACCGATTTTTAAATGTTTGGGGTCATTTCCAGGATAACTACACTGTTTCTCAGTTTTCTTATTGTGTGTTCATGAGTCTGCTTTCTCAGATCAAGGGTTAGGATTAGCGTTAAGGTCAGGGCATATGCCTGGAATTTTGCAGTTCAGGATCTCACCAGAGAATAAAACCCCCGTCTTCTCCTGGAGAAGGTAGTGTTATGGTTAGGGTATGTGTCTTGTGTTTTGCAGTTAATAGACCTCTCCAGAGGGTTAAGATTTGTGGTCAGGAGTTAGGGTTAGCGTAAGTACTGGGTCAGGATTAGTGTTAAGGTTAGGGTTAAAGTTAATGTTTAGTAATTACAGTTTAGAGTATGTGCATGTTATTTTGTAGTTCAGAGACCTCTCCTGAGTATAAAACCCCAGACCTCTGCTGGTATGAGAATAAATATGGCAGCCATCTATGGAAATGTGACAAGGTGGGGATTTGAGGCTCTAAATACTCTTTAAATAGGTATTCAATTGATTTTTTGTTTTTTATCTCTACCTTCTCACCCATTCTCAGAAATACTACCAGATCTTAATTATTTGGAGTCATCTCCAGGATAACTAGGGTGCTTCTCAGTTTTTCTTATCATGTGTTCTAGAGTCCTCTTTCTCAGTTCATGGGTTAGGGTTAGGGTAGGGTTGCGGTACATGCCTGGTATATTGCTGCTCAGAGACCTCTCCAGAGAGTTCTGTTCAAGGTTAGTGGTTTGAGGTTACAGGTTAGGGGTTAGGGTATGAGATAAAATGGCTTTGACAAAATGTTACATTCAAAATTTTGACCCAAATGTTAGGTTTTATAACGTTACGTGAAAATCTACTAAAACTTCATTTTATAGTGTTGGTAGAGAACACAAAAACTATTTGACAATGAACAATAAACCAGTAAGATAAACTCTGAATTTAGAGAACATAAAATGTATGTCAGAAAACCCCTTGTTCTTCGTTTCCGGTCATAAATCTTGCCCAGGTCATTCAGAGCTGAAAGGCAATGTTTTCACTGACTACATAAAACACATACGTAGTAGTGTGATATAAATTTGGGGGGGTTTGGGATATAAATTCTTAATTGTGACAAGAAAGTGCTTCATCTCTTGGAGGCAGGCCATCCGTGTTATGAGGAGGAAGCTGTGGGAGGGTTTTGAAGCCACAGCCAGAGGTAGCTGGGAAATCACAGTCTGCTTTAAGCTTTAGAAAGAAACTGAGTGATTTATGAATGAGATATTACGGATAAAGAGCCGTGCTTTTCAAACGTCCTCATTACTATTTTTCATGCCTCT
>PISW01005938.1:0-120088 GCA_004023785.1 Mungos mungo | reverse complement strand
ACACGGGACCTAGGACAGTGCCCACGTCCACCCACCAGGCTGGGGGCCCTCCCGACGCCAGGGCCCTGGGAAGGAGACACAGGAGGAACGACCCCCCACCCCCGAGATGTGCACCGCTCCACTCCACCGAACAGATGGAAACCAGGATCTGGAAGGACCCTTCTGCAGCCCGGGATGAAGGTCAAGAATATTTATGGGATGCACGAAAAATGAATGATCCAGTGAAGAAATGGGCAGAAGACCTGAATAGACACTTCTCCAAAGAGGACATCCAGATGGCCAACAGGCACATGAAACGATGCTCAGTGTCACTCATCATCAGGGAAATTCAAACCAAAACCACACTGAGATACCATCTCACGCCAGTCAGAGTCGCTAAAATGAACAAATCAAGAGACTACAGATGCTGGTGAGGGTGTGGAGAGACGGGCACCCTCCTGCACTGTTGGTGGGAATGTAAACTGGGGCAGCCGCTCTGGAAAACTGTGGAGGTTCCTCAAAAAACTATCCATAGAACTCCCCTAGGACCCAGCAATAGAACCAACAACCTGCAGTGTCCCGGGAATGCAGTCTCACCTAGCCGGCCTCTCTTCTAGAAAGTTCCCCTCCGCTCCTGGAGCAGCACGTTTGCTGTGCCACGTGACCACCTCCTGCACCACCGCCGACCTCCAGACACGCCCGGCTCGTTCAGGCATTGGGAGAACCAACGCCTGCGTGCTGGGGTTTGGACCCCGAGAAACAGGGGCTCCCAGGGGCTGACTCAGGACGCTGTGAGGCTTGAGGCAGAACTCAGCCAAGGCTCTGCCGTGTGGACTGAAGAGAGCGGGCAGAGAAAAGCCAAGAGATAGGATGCGGTTCGTGGAAGCCATGTGGGGCTCCGTGCGGACAGTGTGGGGCCTGCTCGGGATTCTCTCTCTCCGGCTCTCCTGGCCCCTTCCCTGCTCGCTCTGTTTCCCTCTCAAAATAAAATCAATAAATGTTTCTTAGAAAATGAAGTTTCTGGTCCAAACGGGTTTTGGGCCTGGGGCTTGGGCCTCGCGAACGCTGCAAAGCCCACAGAAGGAAGAGACTGAGCAATCAGGACGGTGGAGACTCTGAAGTCAGGACTTTTAGGGAACGGGTTTAACAGTCCGACTCGGGAAAGGACGGGGAGGAAAGCCTTCTGCCCCCTGAACTTCAGAGGCCGGGCTCCCAGGGCCTGCACGTGCCGCGCTCCCACCCCGCACGCTGTACGCAGCACTTGTGCATCATCTCACTTGAACCTTTTTTTAAAAGTTATTTTGAGAGAGAGAGAGCGAGCGAGCACTAGCATGCACACACACAAATAGGAGGGGGCGGGGGGTGGGGGGAGAGAATCCCAGGCAGGCTCCGCACAACCAGTGCAGACCCTGACGCAGGGCTCAAACCCGTAAACCGTGAGATCATGACCTGGGCCGAAATCAAGAGTCAGACACAACCGACTGAGCCCCCCAGGAGCCCCTCATTTGAGCCTTTCAGTAAACCCCTGACACCAGAGGGCAGACACCGTATCCTCATGCTGCAGATGAGGAGAAGGTAAGGGACCCGCCAAGGGCACAGGCCTAAGTGGCCCGTCTCCTTGGCAGTACGAGGACGTGAGCCCAGGCCCCTGCCCCGCGCCTCCCAGCTGCAAGCCCAAGCTCTGCTGTGATCCGCCACGACCCCCCGAGGCACCTGGTTCTGCCTCCCAACGCCTGTGGTCCGGTATCAACTTTTTGAAAACTGCACTGTGTAGGCCCTTCCACAGGCCAGGGCCCACACCTGCCCCAGAGCGTGGGTAAGGGTCACGCAGGTGGTGACAGTCACAGCATTACTATGTGCCTGTGCGTTTCTTTTAAAAAACAAAAAAAAGTTAATGCTTATTTTTGAGAGAGAGAAAGAGCAGGAGCAGAGGAGAGGCAGAGAGAAAGGGAGACTCAGAATCTGAAGTAGGTTCCAGGCTCTGACCTGTCAGCATAGAGCCCAACGTGGGGCTCGAACCCACGAACCACGAGATCATGACCTGAGCCAAAGTTGGACGCTTAACCGACTGAGCCACCCAGGAGCCCCTGTGCCAGTCGTGTTTCTAAGGGGCCCACATCCGGTAACTAATGTATCTTGATAATTCTATGAACCGATGACTCTGATTACATTCCCATTCAGACGAAGAAACAGACCCCAGAAGGTGACATAATGCCGGTGTGACACAGTGAGCCAGGGGGCCGTGACTGGAGCCCCTCTGCCCCAGCTTTCCGACGATGGCCGGTCCCCATGTCTCGCCCCAGCTTAATCACAGTGTCCCCTTTCGCCCCCAAGCACCCTGGCCTGGCTAACAAGTCACATGCTCACGGGACCTGTGAAAAGCCTAACGCGTAATGAGAGCTGAAAATGCCTCCATTCCGTGCCTTCTCAAATCTCTCCCATTCTCCTCTTCGCTTTCTGAGAAATTACTTTGTTGCTTCCAGAATCTTCCAAGATCCTCACTTGGCCACCCCTGGGTTATTCTACCGTATCTGTGCCTCTTTTTCCCACTCCTACCTGGCACCTGAATACCACAACGGACTCTGCGTGGCCTTCACATAGACACGAAACCTGCACTGGGCCTTCCTGCCGGGGTGGCGCCAGGCCACCTGCTCACCCCGGCTGTTTGGGGCGGCGGGCAGCGGAGGGAGGCGTCCTTGGCGAGGCTGTGAGTGCCACTGCGTGAGCCCACCCTCCCTCTGCTCTCCCCGGCACAGACTGTCCTCTTTAAAGACCCTTCTGTGGACCCTGAAGCAAAACCCCACATTTCCAGTGACGCAGAGACGCACGCATGAACTAGGATCTCCCGTGGCGGCCGGGATTCCAGAAGATCCTATTTGCTGACACCTGACGCCTCATCACAGATCAACCCACTGCGGCGTCTTCAGCCCTCCTCCTGCCGACTTTACTCTGCCCCCGCGTCCTCTCTTGCTTTCCTGAGCCCCCACCCTGAACACGATGCTCGGCAAGTCTGGGGCTCGTCCCATAGACCATTCCGAAGCCGCTGGTCTGGCCACCCCCAAAACAGTCCTGCCTCCAGGCACACAGACGAGCTAGTGCGTCTCCAGCCTCGGCACAGGCGCCGGCGCCGTCCTGGAGGAGGAGACGTGGTCGGTTGGCCGGGAGCCTCCGGATCCAGATCTGCAGAGAGGTCGTCACCCCCGATGGAGGCCAGTCTTCAGCACTAGGCTGGAAAAACACAACGGATTCTCTTTTTCATCCCTAGATCGGTATCAGGGGAATTCGATGAATAGCCTGCAGCCTAGTTATGCCAGGTTCATTTTCGCACGGCTCACGGCCCCTGAAAGGGGTAACGCGTTTGCTGCGCTTGCAGATTTCAATTAGAAGTTGAATTCATGCAGCAGCTGCAAACACCATCTCCATTTCCTTCCAAAACGATGAGTCAGACTCAGTCCGCGTTTCCCCGAGCGCAGCAGAACCCGGTTGTGCGCGAACTGTCGGGAGGCAAAACGAGGCTGCCACCCTGACCCCTGTCCCCGGTTCTCAGCCCCAGGCAGTGGCGCGGGAGGCTGCGGGATGTCTGCCGTTTGCTCTTCAGGATCTTTGACGTCACAAAGCCGGCTTTTCTTGTCCCTTCCTGGCAAGGCCGCCAGACACCTGCGGTCTGGAACAGGAAGATGCCTGGGGAAGCGACACGCGGCGATCCCGGAACTGGAGCGATGAGCGGCGGAACTGGAAGGGAATCTTCAGACCCGAGGCGTGTTTCTGCGGAGCTTGCTCCCTGGAGGGTCTCTGCAGGCCTCCTGCGGCCGGCTGGCCTCGGACAAGAGCCAAGCTGTCTGAAGCCCCGAGGTCACCGATGAGAAACCTGAGAAGCGGGGGCACGTGGCAGAGCCTCGCTTTCTTCCTCAGCGACCAGAGGAAAAGCTGGGAGAAGTGGTGGGGGTGGAGGCTACTGGGATGTTGTCACGCCCTGGCCCTGTCGGACCCCCCATGATCCCCATGACCCCACACTTTCCAGTAAGACAGTCGCACTGAGCCGAGGTGGCCACACACACTCTACGCCTTTACGGCCCGTCGTCAGGCCCCTGCTTTCCCCAGGGCTGCTCCCTCCTAGGCTGGCACACACGCGGGCATGTATCCGTTGCTTCGGCCGGTGACCAAGGAGGCCGGCGCCAGGAATGCTCTTCTCAGGCAAGGAAGCAGGGAGCCACGCAACACCGACTCTTGTCCCCCGAGTCCTGCAGGAGGGTCGGGCTGCTCGGCTGCCAACCAGGTGTGAGCCCATTTTCCCAGGTGCCCAAATGCCACAGTCTCCTGGACGGCACTCTAGCCGGCCTCTCCTCTGCCCTGCGGCTCACCCTGGAGAAGGTCTCCTGCTGCCCTGTGCTCTGATTCCCGCACGGCCTCTGCCCTCAGGGACGCCAGAGTCTCCCGCCTGAGGACGGCCTCCCCGGGGATTCTGGTGGCTTCCAGGGGCCCCGCAACAGGCCCTGCAGGCTTGGCACAGCAGGCAGACGGGGAGGGCACGGATGCTGCAGGAGACCGTCTGCAGTCCTTCTGGAAGGACGGAGAGCTCCCGGGAGGAAACGGCTGCAGAGAAAGGAGACGGATTCCAGGAGCGATGAGGAGCACCTCCAGTCCTCTCCCTCCCCGAGATCCCCCTGCTCCTCACGTGAGAAAGTTCGCGAGGAACATCTAAGAACCCAAAATTCTCCAGAGTAACTGATTTTCTGAAAGGCCCCAGGGAAGGACGGGAACCTGGTGCGGAGCCAGGCCACCTGCGGGCCCCTCCCACACCCATTCTGCACCCTCCGCTGGCCCCTCCCACACCCATTCTGCACCCTCCGCTGGCCCTGCCCACGCCCATTCTGCACCCTCCGCTGGCCCCGCCCATGCCCATTCTGCACCCTCCGCGGGGCCTCAGCGCCTAGGATGACAAGCCATCTCCAGAGTTGACTTTCCTTTGCACCTTTTCACCCCCAGGTGTGGCATCTTTAGAGGACCTTCCTCTTACTTCACCTACTCGAAATTCTACTAGTCGTTTTCAGAAATACAAGAGAAAGAGTTACTCTAAAATAACGGACTTCTCAAGTGCTTGTAAATCCTACCGGCACTGCTGGGCAAGATGACCGAAAAACACCGGAACAGAGAGAAAGCACCACAAAAAAGTGGAAATTCCACTGTTTCCAAGTACGCGCTCTGCTTACGAGGCCTTTGGGCTGGTGACTGTCCAGCGCATTAGACCCGGGACCCCAGAGCGGTAGGTGTCACTCGTGATAAACACACCGAGGATTTCAACCACTGGCCTAGAGTGTGAAAAAAATTACGGAAATCCTTTTTACCAGAGCACAAGCGAAATGGAAGTATCAGTGAAAGGCATCGATACTTTGAGTCACGACCCTCTACGAGGGACTCGGGGACCCACTCCATCTCAGGGAAGTCAAGCTGCTGGGTGAGAACAAAGTGGTTCCCAAGCCTGGATGCGGGCAGGGGGGCAGTGGGAGCGGTTGCTCTCGGGGACCGGTGCCGGCCTCAGCCTGGGGGGGCAGGGGGGCTGCACGGGACGGGGTGACGGGCATTCCTCCCGTTCAAGCCGTGTTCCCGCCGCGTGCAGACTGCACTCAGGAAGCACCACCTGACCGTGACCCGCTCCTGCCAGCTCTGGGGGGTGGGGGCTGGAGGTCTAGGTGATGTGGAGACTGCCCGAGGATGTCCTGAAGGACAAGGGCGCTGATGACGAGGACAGGTGTCTGGGCTCCGGGGGCTCTGGTGTGTTCTAACGAGACACCCAGGTAGAGGTCCCCTCCGTCCGTGCTCGCCACCTGACTTCTGTTACTCAGTTTCCTCATCTGTGAAATGGGCGGGTTGTTGCCGCTGCAAACGGCTTACTGTGTCAGTGCAGACCACACACGACCTTGCTGCTTTTCCCAAAGGACAGGCTGATACTTAAATGGGCGAGAATCAGGGGCGCCTGGGCTGCTTGGCCGGCTGAGCGTCTGACTCTTGCTTTCGGCTCAGGTCATGATCTCGCCATTTTTAAGTCTGAGCCCCGCACTGGGCACTGCGCTGGCAGAGCAGAGCCTGCTTGGGATTCTCTCTCTCTCAAGATAAACTTTAAAAAAAGTTTTAAAAAGTTAACGGACAAGAATAACAGAGCATTTGCTCTGCTAACCTTTCTTCGCCGGCTGATGGTTGACGTTTTAAACTAAATAGCGAAGATCACCTCCCTGACGTTATAATGACAGGCAGAGTGGAGGAAATGCTTGCCCACCAGATAGGATAAGCTCATGGAATGTGCCAGAAGGTGGGAGGCTAAGAAGAGCCTGTGCGGACTTCCTTTCCTTTCCTTCTTTTTTTTAGGGTTAATTCATTTTTGAGAGAGAGAGAGTGGGGGAGGGACAGAGTGAGGGAGACACAGGACCCGAAGCAGGCTCCAGGCCCAACGCGGGGCTCGAACTCTTGAACTGTATCATGACATGAGCCGAAGTCGGTCACTCAACCTACTTAGCCCCCCAGGCGCTCCCCTGGCTTCCTTTCCTGAGGGGAGTGTGCAGGGTGACGGCCCTGCACACAGCCAAGGCCGCCTGCCCCTTTCTTCCTAGGCCTTCCCACAGCCCCGCTGGTTTTCCACGGAGCTGCCAAGGTGAAGGGCAGCAGCGGGGGCATGGTGGGGGCCGGAGAAAGCCAGCACCTCTCCTGTGACGGGGGGGGGGTCTCAGGAGCCCCCAGACTCCGCTGGAGAAAGCTGGTCAGCCTGTAACTACAAAGTCTCAGCCCTCCACAGAGACGCTGGGTTAATTACAAGGTCATTACAAAGGCACGAACACCCAGCGGAGTCCACGCTGCGGTGCGGGAGGCAGGGCTGTGGGCTCACAGACGCGCCACCGGCACCCCGGAGGCTGCAGGACCCCCGTCCCCTCGGCTGAAGGCAGCCGCAGATCCACCCCTGCCCTGCCCACCGCCCGGGCTCCAGGGTCAGGCCAAGTAGTTCCTAGAGGTCTGTCAGAAAATGACTTCCGAGAACGTTTCCCTCTAACGGGAACACCTCTTGGGTGTGAGGAAACCCCCACCTGCACCCCCAGATGCCACCTGCTCGCAGGCCCGGGTGGTGGGTGGTAAGGGCCCGGGTCTCGGCCACGCCCCGGCCACGCGGCCCGAGCACGCGGAGCCCAGAGCTACCTGGTCGGTTCATGAAGTCGCAGTGGCCCAAGCCCGCGATGTCGATCCTCTTCAGGAAGAGCACCAGGCCCGTCAGGTTGGCCTCCTGCATCTCGGCCGGCTTGAGCGGCCGCATGTCTTTGGCGAACTCTTCCGAGTACAGGCAGAAAAGCTTTCCTGGAAGACACCGGGGGAGATGGCTGACGTCTCCGGGTTGCCCCCCTCGGGGACTTGCCACCGGTTTCCGCGGCCGTGGAGCTACCTGAGGAGGAGGGGCCGAGAAGCTGCTGGCGGACCTCGGCCTGGCTCCGGCTGATGGGCCGTGTGACCAGGGAGCTGGCGCGGATTCTCGGGTTGTACACCTTCAGACGGAAACACAGCCTCGTCACTGTCACATCGCGCAAGACCTCGCTGGACCCGGCGGGGGCTGCGTGGCCTGGGGCGCTCTGCGAATGCTCGGCCCCAGGCTCGTGCTCTCTGGGCGGCACTTATGATGGCTTGGCTTGCCTTGCGACCAGCAACGCTGGAGCCTGGACGAGTGGATGCCCAGGCTGTTTACTACCAGCATGCGGTCAACAAACACGCGACCTCAGCACCTCCCGAAACACTGGTGGGTCACTTCTCGAAGCCCGACCCCGTGAATGATGGACGGTCACAGGCCGCGCGGAGGAAAGGCTCAAGAAACGGATTCTCGACACTGACCAGCAGGCTATTTACACACATGGTAACAGCTCACCTTTCTCCTTTCCACGCCCACGTCAATGACAAATCTGACGGTGCTGCTCCTGATCAAAGACTCCCCGGAGCTGGCGGTGAGCACCACTCTCCGCTGATACACTTGGCACCTTTTTTCCGCCTCCTCATGGGGCTTGAACAACGCACATTTCTCTTCCGGATACAGAGGGACCACCACCAGCTCCCCAAGGTCTGGGTTTAAGTTCGATCCCTCTTGACAGACAATTTCATAGGCTTTCTCAATATCCTACAGTAAAAAATAACATCATCCGCGAGAATGAAACGTGTTACAACTTCACCACTTAAAAAAATGATGTCAGTGTTATATAGAACTATAGTCAAAAGGTACATCAAGTGCGCAGGGAAAGAAATACCCGTGTTGTTGTCTCTGTGAATCATTACATGAAAAGACGACACACCTGGACGCATACGTTTCTCTGGGGAGTTAAACCGAACTTGGAAACAGTTTCGCTGCTTTCCGTCCAAAATGGTCTTCCTCTTGTGAAACGCACTACCTGTGCCTTTTTGTGCATTTATCCTATTTTTTCTAGATTGATGCAATTTCTCACCTCTGTTAACAATGACAGGTAAACAGAAGCTATCCTCGGATCGATGATGACGTATCATTGCGTTTTTTTTTTTTAAAGATTGTGAATTATTTTTTTGTTGTTTTGTTTATTCTTTAGAGAGAGAGACATACAGAGTGCAAGTGGGGGAGGGGCAGAGAGAGAGGGAGACACAGAAACTGAAGCAGGCTCCAGGCTCTGAGCTGTCAGCACAGAGACCAATGCGGGGCTCGAACTCACAAGCTGTGAGATCGTGACCTGAACTGAAGTCGGACGCTTTACCGACTGAGCCGCCCAGGCGCCCCCATCACCGCGCTTTAATGGTGGAACGTGAATTCTAAAACAATCTCTGGGTTCCAGTACAAGCATATACACACCCATTCCATAATCAGGGTCTCCGGGTCACTCTGAAATTATTTGGACCCATCAGCCTTTAAGATCGCATAAATGGAATGAAGTCGCTGCTAACTTACACATCGTGGCATGATTCAGGCATTTACAAATATCCTTTTAAATTGTTTCGTTGCCAAATGTATTGGAGAAAAAAGTAAATTATTTCCCCTAAAACTACATGTAAGTAATTGGACCAAAATGCTCAAAAGGCAAGGCATTTTAGATAGTATTTTTCTATTTCTCAAATATTACTAGTTTTTTTAGGTCCTCGAATAAAAAAAGGTGTCATTTAATGTAACTCTTAAACCTCTGAAATCTGTCTCTGAAGTTTCTACTTTGTTAAGGGCCCAACTAACAAACTGCCAAGTGGAAGAAGCCTCATTTCATTCATTAGATTTCACTAAAAATCTACGTGAAAAAGATGACCTGTCGTGACCGGCAAGAGTTTTGAGGACCGAAGACCTCTTGCATTCTCCAGCCCCCAGCCCCTTCTCCTTCCTCCCTCCAGCTGTGGAAGAGGGCTGAGATGACTCAGGGATCCGGAGGGGACACATCTGCCTAGAAAAACGGCACCACAGGTCTCGAAGGCCTGGGGAGCGTTGTTGAAAAGTGACCCCTGGGCTGCCAGGAGGAGCCCGAAGGCCAGGCATAGGCTGCCAGGAGGAGCCCGAAGGCCGGGCATAGGCTGCCAGGAGGAGCCCGAAGGCCGGGCACAGGCTGCCAGGAGGAGCCCGGAGGCCGGGCACAGGCTGCCAGGAGGAGCCCGGAGGCGGGGCACAGGCTGCCAGGAGGAGCCCGGAGGCGGGGCACAGGCTGCCAGGAGGAGCCCCGAGGCCGGGCACAGGCTGCCAGGAGGAGCCCGGAGGCGGGGCACAGGCTGCCAGGAGGGGCCCGGAGGCGGAGCACAGGCTGCCAGGAGGAGCCCGGAGGCCGGGCACAGGCTGCCAGGAGGAGCCCCGAGGCCAGGCACAGGCTGCCAGGGGGAGCCCGGAGGCCGGGCACAGGCTGCCAGGAGGAGCCCCGAGGCCGGGCACAGGCTGCCAGGAGGAGCCCCGAGGCCAGGCACAGGCTGCCAGGGGGAGCCTGGAGGCCAGGCACAGGCTGCCAGGAGGAGCCCCGAGGCCGGGCACAGGCTGCCAGGAGCAGTGGCAGGGCCGGCCTCCTGTGTAGATGCCCCTCTTCCGCACAGAGGGTGGCTTCCCTGGGGCAGATTTCCACCAAGCAAAGAGAGTACCTGCTGATCACAATGAACGAAAACTTGCCAATTGGGACAAAACGACTTCTCCGTATTTATAATTCTGATCGCACCCTCACTCCATGTGCGGCTGGCCTATTAGAAATGACCAGGAGGACGGGGATGTGGGGCCATGTCTCCTGGCCCCTGGCTGCTGCTCGGCCCCCCAGGACAGGCCCCATCCCCCTGGACGACGTCCTCAACAAGGCCGCCGCAGACGCTCCCAGAGGTGGAAGAGGGGACGGATTCCAGCAGCCCAGTGTGAACAATTCTTTTTCAAAATAAACCTTCAAATTGCACTCAAACATTTCGTATTCTCTTAGGATACGCTTTAAAAAGTGATTTGGGTTCCACTCAGTTTTTATTTGCTTCTAGTTGCTAAAACTCTCTGGGTTCAAAGGTTGAGTTTTGTTCTGAATGGAGAATGAAAAGAATAAAAGAACTGCTCAGCAGGAAAAATCAACAGTGTGTTCAGTGGGGGCTCCTCAGGCTCAGCTGACACAGGCTTTGAGGCCATAACCTTCAGACTTTGAAGAGAAAAAAAGTCTAAAATACTATTTATTTTAAAAAACAATTTTTGTTTATTTTCCTAAAAGACAGAATGTGAGCAGGGAAGGGGAAGAGAGACACAGCATCTGAAGCAGGCTCGAGGCTCTGAGCTGTCAGCACGAGCCTGATGTGGGGCTCGAACCCACAAACCGCTAGGTCATGATCTGAGCCAAAGTCGGACGCTTCACCGACGGAGCCACCCAGGGGCCCCCAAAATACTGTTTGTTCATATTCTTCTTACTCAGCGTGTGTGTGCACTTACCCACGTGGGGCCTTCCTAAGTCACCCGCAAAGCCATGGCAAGCACGGCGACATGTGCAGGGAGATCCCCAGCCCCCAGGACGCAAGGCCCAGGGCCACAGGGCTGCCCAGAACCGAGGCGACGGGCCTTTCTGTTGAGAGCGGCACGGCGTCTGGCTGCTGGACACATAAACCTCAGCCTCGTTTTCGACCTAACGCCTTTCACCCTTTTTCTCAGGTTAAAAGGTAAATGATAATGACCTGTAAACACGGAGGGCTCGAATCTCAGCTCAGCATCAAGACGCCGGGCAGCTGTGCCGAGTGGGTCAAGTCACAGCGGGCGAGGCTCGGAGCAAGCGGTTACTTGCCGCTCTTCGCCTCAGGTCATGATCTCACAGTTCCTGAGTTCCAGCCCCATGTCGGGCTCTGTGCTGACAGCTCAGAGCCTGGAGCCTGCTTTGGATTCTGTGTCTCCTCTCTCTCTGCCCCTCCCCTGCTTGTGCTCTGTCTCTCTCTCAAAATAAATATTAAAGAAACTTTTAAAAAATAACATAAAATAAAATGTATCACTTAAAGGGTGCCTGGATGGCTCAGTCAGTTAAGCATCTGACTCTTGATTTGGGTTCAGGTCATGATCTCACGGTCTGTGGGATCGAGCCCCATGTGGGGCTCTGTGCTGACACTGTGGAGCCTGCTTGGGATTCTCTGTCTCTCCCTCTTTGCCCCTCCCCTGCTTGTTCTCTCTCTCTCTCTCTCTCTCTCTCTCTCTCTCTCTTTCTCCCTCTCTCTTTCAAAATAAATAAGCATTAAAAGATTTTTAAAATAAATAATGTATCTCTTAAAAAATGACAATTACCACATTTCTGTTAATGTGCTTAACTGCTTGGATTTGCTTTCACAGGACACTTAACTGTTGTGGCAGATTTTAAACTTTTATGTGGAAATCAAGAAAGCCTCAAGTAGCAGTGGGCGGGGAGGGACCAACAGCAGCTAACATGGACTTTGGAGCAAGGCAAACATTTCAGAGACACCCTGCAAGGCCACAGGAGACGGGGGGCGGCTCTCGATGGTAATCCTGGCAGAGGTGGCAGCGACGAAGAGAGAAAAGTCCGCAGGAGGTGGGCCTGTGTCCAGCCTGGGAGGTGGGACCTGGGGACGTGCCAGCCGCACGCCGGCCGTGGAAGGCGGAGCTGAAGCGGGCAGGAAAGCTGGTCCTGGCAGAGGCCTGCTGGGTCCCGGGGGTGCCCGCCACCTGCCCACCGCAGCGGCCTCAGCCCGGGGTTCCACACGCAGCCCTCCCCCCGGGGTCACCTGCAAGATGTTCAGTCCCTGTAAGATGGTGGTTCCTTGCTAGGAAATGTTTCCACTCGTAAGTGGAACGGGAGAAACTTAACAGAGGACCGTGGGGGAGGGGAAGGGGAAAAAATAGGTGGGGAGAGGGAGGGAGGGAGGGAGGGAAACCATGAGAGACTCTTGAATACTGAGAACGAACTGAGGGCTGATGGGGGAGGGGGAGGGGGTGATGGGCATGGAGGAGGGCACTCGTGGGGATGAGCACTGGGTGTTACATGGAAACCAACTTGACAATAAACTATAAAAGAAAAAGAAAAGGCAACGTCTTCCTGGTCCAACTTCATGCAAGACGCTAAGCCTGGCTGAGCCCGACTTTCACTGCTTCCACTAAACGCCTCTTCTGAAGTCTGACGATTCACAAGCTAACATGTCAATAATTACAGCTTAGTTAAACTTAGAAGAATCTGATAGCTTTTTTTAAAGACCATCTCCCCCAGTTCTGTTACGCACTTTATTTCTCAAAAATCCATTTTGGAATTTTTGTCTCCTCGGACTTGAAAGAAGACTACTCCGGCTTGTCACTTAATTACACGCTCTCCCCGCCAGACACTTACGTCCTCTTTCTCCCCTGGTGAGGGACCACTCCTTCTGCCAGCCCTCCCTTCCCGAGGCTTTGCTGGGTCACCCTGAGAACCCGGGATTGTCTTCGGGACTCCTTCCCCTGGCTGCCTACTCATCTTGCTACTTTCCTCAGGCCTTTCCTGAACCATGCAGGCTGAGGAAATGGTTACAGAATAAATCGCTCCAATAGGGACATCTACTGATGACACCCTATAATCCATGCGCGAAAAACCGCTAGATCTACGACAGTCATTGTGTATCTGAGATCCTGAGTTCCTGTCTGTGTGGGAGCAGGTACAATCTACGCTGTGAGAAGACTGTCAGCAGATCCCGATGCGGGGGGGCGGGGGGGGGGCAGCCATCCTCTGTGCTCCGAGCGTAAAGCCGCATAAAGACTTCGCGAGTATTTCTGAAAGACGCGTCCTTACGGCTCCGAGGGAGAGTGGTGGTCCCCGTCTTTGCTCAGCCGGTGCCTCAGCCAAAATCAAACAATTTCCTTTTCCCTTTTTGGTTTCTGCTTTGTCACCGGAATCACTACCTATCTGGCTCATGGTCTACTAAAAACTATTACCTTTACTGAGTAAGATGATGGGCAGGAAAAAAAGACCAGGAAATTAGTCTCTAAGAAGAAAGATAGTATCGTTGAGGTTCTGGGGGCTTCTGGATTCAGCCGAGAGAGCAGCGGAGGGGAAGCAGGCCGGTGCCCGGCCGCAGATAAAAACAGAAACAAAATCCAGTGTGAGCCCAGATGGCGTCCTGACCGTATAAAAGCAGGAGCAAGTGCTCGGTTATACGTTTCTTTCTTTCTTGTTTATTCGGGGGCGCCTGGGTGGCACAGTCAGTTAAGCGTCCGACTTCAGCTTGGGTCATGAGTTCAAGCCCCACGTCGGGCTCTGTGCTGACAGCTGAGAGCCTGGAGCCTGCTTTGGATTCTGTGTCTCCCTTTCTCTCTCTGCCCCTCCCCTGCTCATGCTCTCTCTCTCAAAAATAAATATTAAAAAAATTTTTTTAAATAAAGTTTATTTTGAGTGAGAGAGAGAGAGCATGAGCATGAGTGGGGGAGGGGCAGAGAGAGAAGGGGAGAGAGAGAATCCCAAGCAGGCTCTGTGGTGTGCCCAGCCCCATGTGGGACTCGAACTCACAAAACCGTGAGATCATGACTTGATCCAAAACAAGAGTCAGATGCTTAACCAACTGAGTCATGCAGGCGCCCCTCGGTGACACATCTCCAACTGTTCTTTTGAAAACACATTTTCCAGGATCCATGTATGATCTTTCTCATTCTGTTTAAGAAAAGGAGCCCCAGGGTAGGGAGACCGTCTTCTGGGTGTCCAGCTAGCACTCCACTGACGGCTGCAGGGGCCTCTGCGGGACACATCAGGGCTTCGGGTAGACCCTCGTCCCCAGCGAACGCTCCTGGTCACACGGGAGACAGAGTGTGACGAGAGTCAGTGCGCACCTTACCCCCAAGACCATCTGGGGACACAGGGGCAGCCCGGCTGTGCACCTGGGGGCCAGTCCACTCTGGAGACCACGGCCGGGGACCCCGAGCCGCCTCCCGGGGTCCTAGGTTCTCCCCGCCTGGGATTTCAGAAGCAAGTTCATGTTCTCCTTTCAGAACCTGTTTTATTTACCCTGCCTGTGTGTCCTCTCGAGTATTTAAAGAAAGGGCGTGATAGAAGCAAACATTTGAACAGTGAATCAGCAAACGAAACCTGCACGTTAATTATTAAAAGCGTCCCGACAAGGTCAGAAGGCCCTCCCGCCCCCAAAGTCACCCTGTTCGTCTGTCAGGACAGACTCTTACTTACTTACTTGCTCACAGGCCAGGAAGACCACGATGTCCCCCTTCTCGCCGGACTGGTGAATCTCAAAGATAAGGCGTAAAACAGACTCGAGCGCCCCCGTCTGCGCCCCGCTCAGGAACACGGCCTCCGCGGGGTGCTGGGTCTTCACCTGGACGACGGGCACGCTGCCGTAGTAGGACGTGAGCTTGCTGACCAGGCGGGGCGGCGAGTTGATGATGAGCTTCAGCTCCGGCCTCGCCACCAGCACGTCCTTCAGCAGCCCCAGCAGCACGTCCGTGGCGATGCTCCTCTCGTGCACGTCGTCTAGGACGATGACCCCGTAGCCGCCCAGGAACGGACTGGACATCATCTCCCTCTGCAGCATGGAGTCCGTGCAGTACCTGCGGGGAAGGGGCAGCCCAGCTAGCGGCTCTGCGGAGAAAGCGGACGGGCCCCGGCCACCAGCGCCCACGCCTCTGCTGTCCCCTCTCTCTGCCGCAGGCGTTCGCGTGACCGAATCGCATGTTGCTGCTACCGACTGTCGTCTAAAAGAGGTCGTTTGGATCTACGCCACTTCCTTCACGTCAGCCTAGTCACCCCTTCTCAGCAAACCCGCCTGAGCACTGATCTTCTAGGAAGACGGTTCCCCGCCAGGGAGGGGGCAGTGTGTGTGTCTTTTGTATACATACCGAGGCTTAATTAAAAAGGGGAAGATGGGGACTTATTTAAAACTCCACTTGACTCGGCAAAGCCCGGCCTTCCAGATGATTCGATGATGCTAAAGGAACACTAAGGCTCGGTCCTAAAACCATACAAACCTTCAGTCTTCCCTAAAACACAAAGATCTAGTTCCTACCTTTGTGTTGGTAAGATCAGGTCTAGAGTGCTTAAAAAAGCACTGTTCTCAGTAACTGTGTAAAAAATATATATATTTGGATGTTGTTAAAGTTTCGGGAAATGCAGTTTATATTTCAAGTTCCTAATACAGAGTTCCTGAAAGCTAAAAATGAAATAGAGGCAAGTTTTGTTAGTAGTTTCTGAAATTAAATACATTGAATTTGACCTCGAATGAAAGTTTGAGTAATTCTTTCAAAACCTGTGTTCTAGCAGGTCCATACTTAAAATTCATGTGTCGTTCTACAAAACATCCTCATCCACAGTTCAGAGAGACTATTGTAGGTATATAATATTTAGGTATCCACAGTTTCAAAAAAGGCCACAAAAAAAGCTTAAAGAAGAACTAAGTTCTTACATATAACATCCGGAAAAATAGCAGTAGGCATAAAGATCGTATTTACTAAGTGTGTCTTATGTACCTAATAGGTTAGATACTAAGGGGTCACCAAGAAAACGACAAAGAGGATACCAAACACAGAACAGGGCCTTCCACGATCGGCAGGTAACCTTAAATCCTCTCATTTAAATAGCTATTCGCTCGGAGGTTATTAAAAATTATGGCTAGAATTAGATCCAAGAAAATGAATCTGGTTCCAATTTACCTTAATAATGAGAAGTTGCTAACAGGGACAAGGTGCTCACACGTGTGGGTCCCACGCGTGACGTCATTTTGCCCTGCCACCCATCCCGTGGGCACGGAGAGCAGGCACCCCACCTTGCTGGGGCACGGGGGGGGGTGGGTTGTGCCAGGCGCAGGTGGGCAAGCGGCGGAGACACGCATTTGACAGCTACGTTGCCCCCCTCCTCAGAGCCCGGAACCCGGGAGGAAAATGGGGGGGCTGCTTTCTTCGATCAGAGGGGGCTTCTCACTAGCTGTGGCCCCTGCTGCGACTCCCGCTCTGTCAGCCACAAATCAGAGCATCTGCTGCACGGGCTCGGGGGACGGTCAGGGCGGGGAAGAAAGAGCCGCCGGCCAGCGGGGAGAAAAACTGCCAAGTGAGGATAAAAAGGAACTGTGAGGGCCGGGCCCCCAGGAAAGGCGGCAAAAGGGGGCCCAAGGGGGGCCCCAACTCCCATCCACCTCCGGAGGTTACCTGCAGTTTAGACCCCTACAGCTGGGAGCTACTTTCCATATTAAGAAAGAATGCTACGTGCACATAAGTATGAAACAAAATGTTGGCATAAATCAGAGCCCTTCCTGCGGCGCCAGGATGGAGCGCCTGGGTGGGGGGCGCGGCTCTGCCATCAGAACCCCCACGGAGCTCCGTCCCAACACGTGACAGAGCGTTAACGGGTGAGCCGAGTCTCCGACCTGCCCTGACCACATTGGTAGATTTCTCCACAATCGTTCATCTCCGTGGCTTTCTAAAAAAGTTAATTAATTAAATTTACACTCGATCTGTATTAAGATCAAAATACTGTAACGTTTCATTTCGAAAGTGACTCAACTCAGAGTCCCTGGCAAAAGGTCTCCAGAGGGCAGACGGCATTAATGATCTACAAACACACACACCGACATGAGAACATAGTCAGAGCTGCCCTTCCTTCCGTACCCGGGCCCCGGGAGGCCACTTCAAACTGGGAGGGTAAGGAGTGGCTCTGTCAAGGTCAGGGACCCTTCACCCTCCCGGGGTCACAGGTCCTGCCTGTCCACACCAGCAGGGAGGTTTTTACCTACATCATCCGTATCAGTTACAGACTATTTGCATGATGGAGCTTATGCATCTATACCAATCTGACGCCCCAGGGACACCTTGGCTACAACGAAGAGGGTCCCACCAGCCTGAACACCAGATTTGAGGGAAAGCCGCTTAGTACAAACCAAATGAGTCACACGGGCTCTCTGAATGCGAGAAGTCTCCAGAACTTTCCGCTGGAGGCTCTTGGCTCTCTGTGCACCCCTCCCCCCTTCCCCTGGGAAATCGGCTGAACACCCTCTACCAGCGCAGCAGGTCAGATGGTGGGGGCACATGGACGGGTGTCCTATACCTGCGGGCAGCAGAGACACCATCGCCGTCACGCTGGGCGCATCTTCCGCGTGGTGGCCCCACGGAGGGGTCACAGACGTGCAGACGTACTGCTCCCGAGAGACCCAGGCCCTGGGCCCCTGCAGTGACCAGGTGGTGCCGATGGCCAAGCAGCCTGAGGTGCTGTTAAATGTGCCCGCTTCCGAGGTGGGCTAGGACCTAAAACTTCCTGAGGAACATGCCTCAGCAGAGGGCTCTCCCCCAGCTGTCCTCTCTCTGGTCCCTACCCTTCTGTGCATTCGACCTCGGAATGCTCTGTGTAGACGGACTCTCGTGATGAAGCTAAAAATAGCGATAAAAGATGCCCCTTTCTCGGGGCTTGTGGTAGCTCCCGAGGGACTCCCGGGCACCTGCAAGACTCTGAGGAGCGCCACTTGGAAACTGCTGGTCTGACCCGCCGTGAAGACGGCTGGCATCGCAGAGAGGCCCAGGCCCGTGCTGTCTAACTGCCGCTGCAGCAGGGGGAGGGAAGCCTGCCTGGAGTAGGTGACCCTTCCTGTCTAGAAGGAACCAGCCACGCCCAGAAGGGGCGAGGGCAGGCCAAGCAGAGGGCACATGGGCACAAAGAACCACACGGAACGTGTCAACCTGGCGGCCACCCAGGAACTTGTATGGACGCGTCACGAGGAGAAGCTCGAGAAGCATGACCTTGCTGGTCTCTGGGTCCAAACTAACCAGGCCGTGACCGTCCCCGGAGGGCTCTGGGGAGACATGGGCGGGTGCAGACAGGAAAGTCCCGGTGACGCGGGGGCGGGAAAGCCACCAGTGCGTGTCTGGCCGGGGACAGCCGGGCCGGGTGCCAGCACACGTTACAGACGCTCAGACCGCGGACCGCGGGACCACGCCCGTGTGGGTCCGGAGACCACAGGCACCCGGGGCAGACCCCCCCCCCCAGAACCGACCTCAGGATGGTCTCACTGGCGCAGCAGTTCTCAAAGGGGATCACGTAGCCGACTTCGTGCCCAATGTTCACGTCCATCTCGTCGGCCACCCGGAGGGCCAGCTGCACGGCGCTCTGCGCCTGGACCTGCGTGCACACCACGCCCCCGTGCTGGTAGTGGACGGACAGGCAGTACTCGGCGCACCACTGCGGAACCTTCGACAGGGAAAGAGGACACGGGGTCAGCTTCCTCGGGGACCCCCGCTTCCTCCCACCCGAGAAACCGCCGGCCGCAGGGCGGGGCCACCATCCACCCCGGTTAGGGGACCCCTGAACGATCTCTGCTTATGCACTGTGTTATTCCTAGTAAATTACCTAAACAAAGTTCCAGGGTTATTCCCAGTAAGTTACTAAATAAAGTTCAGGGTTATTCCTAGTAAATTACTAAACAAAATTACAGGGTTATTCCCAGTAAATTACTAAACAACGTTAAGACCGAACACCAGTTAGCAGGGACTGTGAAAGTTTGGCTGCTTCCAGATGGAAAACAAACAAACAAAAAGCAGATAAAAAATGAAAGGCAGGTTAAAAAAATTTCCTTTAACCCCAGCTATGTTTCCGAAAAGACTAATGTATTTACAGACTGTTATTTTCTTGCAGTTGGAACGAAGCTCCAGCAGAACGATGGCTTCTGGTATCAACGACTGTGTTTTAAGTGACATAAATATGAAACAGCACTTCGTGCCTCCAAATCCAGCCTTTACATTGAAGCCTAAATGATCACAACGAAATGGCCGCAACGCATCCCTGGTAAGAGAAGCTGACGCCCACTGGCACAGACGCTGACACACAACGTGAAGCGGGCCCACTGGGCTGGCCAACCGCTCCCTCCAGGTTTGGAGAGAGTCGATTCCCAGGCTGCTGCCGAGTCGTTTGTACTAAAAACCCTTTTACTGAAAACGAATTACAGAGTTACTGGTTGTATTAAGCTCATTTGTGCAAGAATTAGTATACTAGAAAGCGCCTGATTCATTTGTATGCTATAACCTCAAGAACTATTAATAAATAATACTTTGTTACATTTTTTTTTAAAGTTTCTTTGAGAGCAAGTGAGCACGGAGAGAGGGGAGAGCAGAGAGACTCAAGCAGGTTCCCCACTGTCAGCCCGACGTGGGGCTCAGAACTCCCGAACCGTGAGATCACGACCTGAGCTGAAAATCGAGTTATCGGATGCTTAACCGACTGAGCCACCCGTGGGCCCCATTACATGTGTTTTTAAAATAGATCATGTTAAGAGTGTTCTTTTTCTTAATGTTTACTTATTTTTGAGACAGAGACAGCATGAGTGGGAGAGGGGCAGGGAGAGAAACACACACAGAGTCTGAAACAGGCTCCAGGCTCTGAGCTGCCAGACAGAGCTCGACGCGGGGCTCGAACTCACAGACTGCAAGATCATGACCTGAGCCGAAGTTGGATGCTCAACGGACAGAGCCACCCAGGCGCCCCTTTAAGAGTGTTTTTAAATAGATCTAAGCTAGTTAGACGTCTTCACGTGTTAAATTATTTTGAGATTTGCCATTTACTAGACCCATCACAGAACTCTTAGATTTTACTCCTCACTATAATTTGACACTTAGCCAGAAATCGTAAGTGACTCCAAAACGAGGCACCGCTGCAGACTGCCAATCCCCAAGGACGATCAACAGTGCAAACGTAGTCCCTCCGTTTTAAGACAGGTGTCAGCCTTGTCAACAGGTTTACAGTTAATCAGTAATGAACGTATTCAGCACCCACTCTGTTCTATGAAAGAGGAATGGGTAAGGTACCACCCTCAGGAAATCCGGAATCAAGGCACTACAGGGGCCAAAGTCCAGAGTCCCGGGTCTGGTTTGCTACTAGTTTGCTAGGTTTTCGTTTTTGTTCAGTAATTTCTACGCCCAACCTGGGGCTCAAACTCACGACCCCAAGACCTACAGTCGTGTGCTCTTCCAACCGAGCCGGCCGGGTGCCCCAGCTAGCGGCTTATTTGTAAATCACAATTTCTCTAAGCTTCGGCTTCCTGTCCGTAAAGTGGGTTGAATGGTTGAGTCACCCTTCAAGTCTCAGCTCCTGGGACGTTTTCTCCGCCAGGACCACACGGGCTCCTGCGTCCTGCGGCTGCCGGGCTGTTGCTGGCGTCCACCCACCAGCCAGACGGCGAGCTAGCTCGGGACACCAGCGGCGGTCTCTCGTGGTCACCACATAAGTGCAAGTAATTTTACTCAATAAATATGTGATGAATGAGCAAATTCCTTATGTTTTCCAAAAATACTTTATTTTTATTTTTTAAATGTTTAATTTTTTTTTTCACAGAGCACAAGGGAGGTGGGGGCAGAGAGAGAAGGAGAGAGAATCCCAAGCGGGCTCGACGCTGTCAGCACAGAGCCCGACGTGGGGCTCGATCCCACGAACCGTGAGATCATGACCTGAGCTGAAATCGAGTCGGATGCTTAACTGACTGAGCCACCCAGGCACCCCCAAATATTTTAAAAGCCTCTGGTCTGTATATTCTGCCTTCAACTCCTTCACCATCACAGGTTACCTAAAAGGGAAGTCACATAAAATTTTCTGTCTCCCTCATTCCCCAGCAAATAATTTTTAAATTCTTCCCAAACTCTCACTTTTCTAACCCGATTCCCTCATGTCAGGATCCACTCTCCAGGTCTCTAGCAGAGACATCACACAGCATTCTTGTGGAAACTGTATTACAACCATTTGTTTGAATTTCTGTCTCTCTACCGGACAGGAGAATCCTGGAGCTGGACATACTGGTTCATATTTCCCCCGACACTTAGCGGAGGACCCGACACATCACAGGGATAATAAATCCGTGGGTGGACGCACGGCTAAGGATATCATCATTATACTCAAAGGAGGGATGGGAACCACTTGGGCTCAGAACCAGACTGGGAAGGAAGAAATAAAACCAGGGGCAGTAACGACAAAGGGAGCATGGGCAGCACTCGCTAGCAGACTGACTACGCCTAAGGGGAAGCAAATGTTCAGGGCGCCGGTGGCCCAGTCCGTCGAGCATTCGACTTCGGCTCAGGTGATCATCTCCCAGTTCGCAGGTTTGAGCGCCCGGCTCTCTGCTGCCAGCGTGGAGCCCGGTTCAGATCCTGTCCCCCCCACCCCCCCACCTCTGGCCCTCCCCTACTTGTGCCTGCTCTCTCTCTCAAAAACTAAATAAACATTAAAAAAAAGAAGAAGAAATCAATAGTCTAAGGTTTTGAATTTAACACAGTAGGGGGATGCAATCGCCAATACGAATAGCAAGTTGGAAAGTAAAATAAACTAAAATGAATGAATGAAGCTAAACAGTATCAGGCCCGTTGGTGGGGGTGAGGAGCTAGGAGATGAGGGGGCGAACCTCCAGGAGTTAGGAGGGCGTTAGGTCAGGGAGGCTAAGGGAGGACGTGCAGGCGCAGCTGACCTGGGAGCAGCTGACAAGCAGGCCAGGGAGGAGGAGGGGAGGGAGGAAGAGAGGAGGAGGGGAGGGAGGAGGAGGGGAGGGAGGAGGAAGACCAGAGCCATCCATAGGCAGGCCCAGGAGTCACAGAATTTCAGAGCTGGAGGGAGTCTCCGGAAGGCACGGGGGCCACATTCTGGTTTCACACACGAGCCAAGTGTCAGAAGGGGGACTCGCGCAAGCAAATCGGGAATCGGCCAGGACGCAGCCCAGCCCGAGCGGGTCCCAGGGCCCCCCCCCCCCGAATCTCTAGCCCAGCAGAACTGGGCAGAGGCTTCTGAGCATCTTCATTCACAGCGGGAAGCTGAGCCAGGAGATTCTCAGCAGTCAACGTTGTTGACTGCTCTCTCCAGCCTAATGGCGGCGTTAGGGGCCAGCACTGCGGTGACACTGCCCTGTTTTCCACAGGCAGGACTCTTGCTGAAGTCACGCCATCCGGCTTCCCCAAGCACCTGAATCTCCTGGGTCCGGTTATCACCCTGAGGTCCAGGAGCACTGCTCTCAGAGTCTGAATTCTCCCTGATGCAAACAGTGACGGGCCACTCCAAGCTACCGACTGGGGTTCTGGCTGCGTTTCATTCATTTCTAGTCTCTCCTGGAAACAAAACCTGCACGATCAGATTATCACCGGACGCTTGTTTATAAATGTATGAATATCATACAGGCTGGCGGCACAATGTCTACAACAACCTGACAGTCTGCACCGTCCCCTCCTGCCCCCTGCCCCCCCCCATGTGCACCGACCCTTCCCGCCCCCCGCTCCCCACAACAGGGCACATTATTTCTCCCATGAGGCGAAGACATGAATACGCCCCGCGCTGGGTTGCACGCTGGGCACGGAGCCCACTTCAAAAACAGAAACAGTGCGGGACTGGCCACACGCACTGTGCTGCACGCGGACGTCTGCGGACACGGCCGCGTGACCAGCTGAGCGCGAGTCGGGCCAACTGCAGGGAACCCCCTCCACGCGGCTCTGACCGCAGATGGCGCTCAGCCCCCGCGGGAACAGCGCCACGCGGGGGGCAGCGCGGGGAAAGCAGAGAGGCAATCTCCGGCCTCTTCCGTACAAACTCCCTGGCCGCACACCTCTCTGGATCACTCCACGCCAGCGAGGGCACCTCGTCAGGTTGGTGCCTTAGCAAATGCAAAGTCCTGGCTGAAGAAAAAGTGTGAGTCAGCAACTGCTAGAAATGTGGATGTGTCCTGATCTCAAGGGACACCAGAGCAGCTTCCCAGGGCACGCCTGCTCCCGCCCGCGACTAGAACAACCCCGGGCCGCGCCTGCCCGGGGTCCGTTCTCCCCAGGAAGTGGCTCTGGCTTTGTCCTAATAAGCCTGAGCCTCTTACCAACGAGTTATGCACCTGCTGGAGACTTCATCTCTGTCTTCCACGGTTTCTCTGTGGGAGGCAGTGCCCCTCCCCCGCGGTACTGAGAACGGATCTGCAGGTGGCAGGGCCGGAACTTGGCGCTGAAGGACCTGCACCTGCGATCAATCACTTGGCTTTGCTCTTTCCAGAAACACTGAGTTCTAGGCCACCGCGTGCCTTAGATAACCCTTCAGAACTCGGCAAACGTCGTGTAGTCTGCTGAACAAAATCCGAAACTACCCTTTTAACACCTGAAAATAAACAGACCCACTTACAAATTTATCGGGGGGTCCGGGCAATAGACAACACCCCAAGTTATGTATTGGGTGTAGAAACTCTCTCTGCTGGAAATCACGACTGCAAACATCTTCATTCTGAACTCACCCACCAATTGTTTCAAGTTCCATCAACCCCACTGTTTGCCACTGCCCGGACTGCGTCATGTGCCAAAGGTGTGAAAGCCTGAGCCAAAGCCCGGCTGGGCCGCCTCTGGGCTGCGCGAGGCAGGCCATGGCTGCCGCAGTGCACGGCGAGAACGTGCGTCCTCGGCTCTCAGCTCCGGCCTGGAAGGACGTCCCCGGCACACGGGCCCGTGTGCGGCTCGAGACCGGGGGCAGGGAGTCCTCTCAGTAACCAGAGCCCCATCCCCCCCAGGGCTCCATCAACTCAAGCTGGACTTCCATGCTGTACGAAGTCACAAAGGGGAGGAAAGATGCCCCATGCTCTGGGCAGCGGAGGCCAGGGGCTGGGCCTGGGAGAGTCAGGGCCCAGGGTCCTCAGGAGGCCCGATCCAGCAGGGTCAGGACAGCGGTGGCAGCGGCATCCCTGTGCGGGCCCCCGGCGGCCGCTGGGCAGCCACGCGAGTTACACCGTCCTCCCGTCCACGGCCGGGGCTGGTCTCATCCCATCACAGGGACACGCGCGTAAAGGAAGTGAGACGGAAAGGCATCTGCGAGACACAACTCGACTCCCGGTACTATCGCCTAGTCCCAGAGGCCCCGAGCGCTCTCGGACGTCACTCATCTGTCGGTGACAGTGTGGTCCCCTTCTGCTTCGTAGGACCCGGCGGCCGCAGCCGGCGCCACAGCTCCCGTCGCTCACCCTTCCTCCGGTACCAGGATCACGGCATCCCAAGTTAGAAGGTACTTGGAGGACTTCAGACTCAGCCAAAGGCACGCGTCCCGACGAAAACATTCCTGCAGAGCGACCAGGCCTGAGCACACTCCTGGGGCTACCGGAGGCGACCACCGTGTCGGGATCCGGCACTGAGGACTGGGTCCCCTTCTGAACTGAACGCCACACATCCCTGGACATCATCATTCGTACATATCTTGACACTGAATGAACACAGGTAGAATCTACCAGCAGCAAATGGCGGACAAGGGGCACCTGGGTGGCTCAGTCGGTTACATGGCTGACTTCGGCTCAGGCCATGATCTTGTGGTTCTGGGTTCGAGCCCCGCGTCTGGCTCTGTGCTGACAGCTAGCTCAGAGCCTGGAGCCTGCTTCGGATTCTGTGTCTCCCTCTCCCTCTGCCCCTCCCCACCTCACGCTCTCTCTCTCAAAAATAAATAAATGTTAAAAAAATTTTTTTAAACGGTGGGCAGGTGTCCTCAGTTACTCGGGTGGAGATGCTCTGTACCGCGCAGCTTCTTAATTTGGGTTAAATCTTAGGGGAGTCACGCTTGTCCCCTCACTAACTCATCCATTTCCTGGGAAATTTCAGGACAATGAGCTAGAGAAGGAGGAGCAAAGAGAATATACAGTTCTAAAAATACCCCATTCTCTTTCAGCCTCTTCATAAAGCCGCCCCCAGCAGGGGCATAGGAAAAGGCCCCATGAATGTATGAAGGCTTGTCCTGTTTTCCCTCGGGCAGTCAGAGCTGCCAGCCACACCAAAGGGAGGTGGAATTCTTAGGATCCTGTGAAATGCCTGTGGTCCTCTTTAGAAGGCTTGGGTCTAAGGACAAAGTCTGGTCTGGAAGGTCCGAAACTCTGAGGAACCAGAAGATCACCTTGGAAGCCAGCTCTCTAACAAAAATAACAAGGCTGTTTCCAGAACCGAGAAGACGACCGGTGCTCCCACTATTTAATTGGGTTTAAAAGAGGCCACTGTCCCATCCTTTGGGCACTATTTGGATTTCCCCCACCCTGAAGACACATACTGACTTCCCGAAGAACAGAGAGCAAGCGTTATTTAAGAAAGGGGTGGAGAAGTCAAAGAGAGCCAGAGAAACAGCTGCGAGGTATCAACGTGACGTGCTCCACAACGCACGGTGATGATCCTGCCTTTAACGATCACACGTTCCAAGAGGAAACTCAGAGAGTACACGTCTCCTTTCTTCCTGACCACAAGAGGGGGTAAGGCAGTTCTGGGATGACGTCATGAGTGCGGACCCCAGGCCTGAACAAGTAAGGGCACCCGTCCGATGAGTGGCAGGTTCCACACAGTGAGGGACTCCCAGGGAACGGGGCGGGCAGGCCACCAGGAGCCCTGGGCGTTGGAGATGGAAACAGAGGCATCAGCATGAATTGATGGTTTTTAAGACAGAGAGAGACAGAAATAAAGACAGAACTATTTAGAGAGAAATAGAGAGAAACAGAGCTACAGATAGAGAAACAGGGTTACGGGGAGGCGGGAGAGGTGGCATCCCCCCCCCCATACCTGCTTCCTGGCTCTGTTAACTGACGGGGCCTGGAGGCAGTGACACGCCGATGGCAACGCCACACGGTGCCCAGATCGTGGTTTCTAAGTACCGTTCTGCACCCGAAGGGACCCGGGCTCCTTGAGGAAAATGGTTCTAGGACGGGAGCGGGGAGCACGCGAGACAGGCCCGTCACGCCTCCCGGGGCCGGAGAGCAAAGAAGTGCTCCGAGAGTGACAGGCCCGTCAGGACGCAGAGGTCAGCCCGCAGGCCGCGTCGGGCACAGGCTGAGCAACACAGTAAGTGGGCTTAGTAACGAATAAAGGAAGAACATATGAGCCCACGTCAAAGTGAATAAATGAAAAAATAAACCGTGAAGAGGAAGTTTAGCTTTACCGAAGAATTCCGAATATTAAACATAGAGGGAACGTCAGAACGAGAAGAGTCGCCAACTCGGTTGGCATCAGGGTCATAAAGTCAGAGAGTGACCCGTGGATGCAACCCCAGCAGGTGCGCGCACGATGAGGCGTGCACTTTACAGTCTCCCGGCATCTCCCCAGATCTTTACTTTCATTTAAAAAAAATTTTTAACATTTATTTTTGAGAGACAGAGAGAGACAGGGCACGAGCAGGGGAGGGGCAGAGAGAGAGGGAGACACAGAATCGGAAGCAGCTCCAGGCTCTGAGCTGTCAGCACAGAGCCTGACGCGGGGCTCGAACCCAAGAACCATGAGATCATGACCTGAGCCAAAGTTGGACACTTAACTGACTGAGCCACCCAGACGCCCCTTACCTTCATTTTTTTTTCAAGTGAAACATTGATTTTTTTTTTTTACTCCATTATGTAAAAACTCTTAAAAGTATTTCACAGAAGGCTTCTACAAAAATGATCATCACAACCCTGCTGGAATAGCAAAACACTGGAAGCAACCCGCCGGCCCATGGTCAGGAGAATGGGTATATAAACTGTGGTAGGTTCGTGCAAGGAGAGACCATCAAAAGGAAAAACAAAGGAAGCCCGGCTGAAAGGATTGGGATCATCTGTGGTTCTCGAAGCTTGGATTCAGACTGTCAGCATCACCTGCAGGCCTGTTAACCACGCCAGCTGCCCTCCTGCACCTACTGGACTAGAAATTGAGGCCGGGCAGTGGGGCGGGGGGTGGCGGTGGGGGGGGCAGCAGGGCATTTTTAGACGGCCTCCAGGTGAGTCTGACAGGCTCAAGTTAGAGAGCCGTGGTTGTGGATGGACGTCAGCACCGGGCAGACGGGCTGGGCTCCAGTACAAACAGTACTGTACCTTTAAAAGCGAAAGCCTGGGGGCGTCGGGGTGGCTCAGTCGGTTAAGCGTCCAACTTTGGCTCAAGTCATGATCTCACCTCTTGTTGAGTTCGAGTCCTGCGTCTGGCTCTGTGCTGACAGCTCAGAGCCTGGAGCTGCTTCGGATTCTGTGTCCCTCTCTTGCTCTGCCGTTCACCCACTCATGCTCTGCCTCTCTCTCTCTCTCAAGAATAAATAAAACATTAAAAAAAATTTTAAAGTGAAAACCTGGCTATTCAGAATAGCAGGGCTCATAACTAAAAAATACAGTAAAGCTATAAAGAGAAAAGCAAGAAGTGATTAATCCAAGTTACTCCGGGGAGGAAGAGGGTAAAGTACACGGAAGGCAGCCTCCGGGAACGACGCGTTTTCCTTCTCCCATTAGGCAGCGGGCACGAGAATCTTCTCACATCTCTTTTTTTTAATGTTTTATTAACTTTTGAGAGAGAGTGCAAGGCAGGGGAGGGGCAGGGAGAGAGGACAGAGGATCCGACAGCACAGAGCCCGATGCGGGGCTCAAACTCACGAACTGTGAGATCATGACCAGAGCGGAAGACAGACGCCCGACCGACTGAGCCCCCCAGGATCCCCGAGCCTCCCCACACCTCCTACACGATGGGGGACGATGGTAACTTTACAATGAAGAACAAGACAGTCCCCGCCTTACCAACCATCACATTGAATTAACATCAGGGGAAGCGATGTCACGCCTCCGGAAAGGACGCGCGCGGAGGCAGCGGCCCGGAACTGCCGTGGTCTTCTGGCCACAAACGCCAAGTGCACCTGGACTTTAATCCTAAGGAAACATTATACAGATGCCAGCTGAGGAATGTCCTACAGGACACTCTTCCACAATGTCAAGGTCGGGAAGGACAGGAAACACCGAGCTGCTGCAGACGGCAGGCGGTTAAAGAGGCAGGACCGTTACGCGCGATGTACTTTGGATTCTAGGCCAGAAAAATAGGTTTATTATAAAGGACATCGGTAGGAAAATTGGTGAAGTTGGAATGTCTGTAAATTAGATAGTTGTGAAGTGTCCGTTTTACATTCCTGGCGTGGATACTCACAGCGTGGCTGCGCTCTGTTTTTGGCAAATACTTGCTGCAGGGTGTGGAGGCAGAGGGCACTGTATGGTCAACTTTTAGAAAGTTCAGAATAAAACAGTGTGCGTGTCTGTGTGTGTGTGAACATGTGTGTGAGTGTGGGTATGTGTGGAGGGAGAGAAAATAATAAAGCAAACGTGGTAAAATATTAACATCTGGGAAGCTGGGTAAACAGCGTAGGGAAAATCCTTGCCCTGTTTTTGCAAACTTACTCTGTACGTCTGAATCATTGCAAAATAACAACTTTAAATAATTAAAAAATCTTAATGTTTATTTATTTTTGAGAGAGAGAGTGAGAGAGAGAGAGCAGGAGGGCCAAGAAGAGGCAGACAGAGGCTCTGAAGGAGGCTCCGCACAGAGCCCGACGCGGGCCTCGAACTCACCGTGAGAACCGTGAGATCATGACCTGAGCCGAAACCAAGAGTCGGCCCCTTAACCAACTGAGCCGCCCAGGTGCCCCCAATTTTAAATAATTTTCAACTTGCCATCTGTCCACAGAACCCAGGAGTAGGACACCCATTTAGTTTTCATCGGTAGCTTCTTGCCGACAAACCAAAAGCTCTTACTGTAACAATAATTCACCCTAACAGCTAACCGTTTCCAGCAAACCCTGACATTGGCGGCTCTGAGTCAAAGAAAAATCACCCATCGTCCATCCCTTCTCTCTCCAAGTTAGGACAAGGAAGCCTCAAGGGCAACAACCAACCTGAACTTGGCAACGTACAGTAAAAAATATTCTTATAATTCCAACTCAGAAAAGTATGTGACATGAGTTAGACAAATGACCCGCTCTCTCTGGGCCACAGCTTTACCATCTGCCAAATGAAAGGGTTCTGTCAGGCTATCTTTATGCTTTATTCCAATTCTCACTTCGTAAGAATCCATACATGAACTTTGTAATAAACGTATTTACTGCTTGCTTTTTAATTTTTTAAATTTTTTTTCATGTTTATTTATGACTGAGACAGAGAGAAACAGAGCATGCGTGGGGGAGGATCAGAGAGAGAGGGAGACACAGAATCCGAAGCAGCTCCAGGCTCTGAGCTGTCAGCACAAATTCCAACACGGGGTTCAAACCCACGAACCGTGAGATCATGACCTGAACCAAAGTTGGACGCTTAACCGACTGAGCCGCCCAGGCGCCCCCCGCCGCCTTTATAATTTAAAAGTAAATGAGGGAAACCATGAAAATCAAATCTAGTTCAAGTAGAACATCAGCCCGGACCATACATTTTTCATGAACACCTACCCTAATTCTATCCCCCAAACTAGAAACAGATGACCTCAGGCCAGGAGAGTGTGTGACCGCAGACTTATTTTGTAAAGTCTGGAAAATAAAAATGTTCTTGTGCCGCTGAAGTTCTAGAGCTTAACCAGCTCCCCAGCAGGCATGTGCCAACCCCGGCTCATCAGACTGCGGGGCATGTAAACAGAGCCATTAATCCCCAAATCTATGGCGAGCAAACAATCGATCACATCTTCTAGAATGTGTCACACAAGCCATGAAATAACCTGAACAGATTTTTATCTACTCTTCTGGAGAAAAGGTGGTGGGACAGTAAACAGGAGCAACACCCATGAACACGTGATTAACTGCTATTCGGCTGACCTGAACAAATCAAACCTGGTAAGTAACTTAACTGTCGCGTGTGAATTGCTAATGCTTTTTGTTGTTGTTTTGTCTACACTGCAATCCAGGTTTATCTCAAGAAACAAGAAAAATCCCAGATGTGAAATCTCACAGCGCGCCTAAACGAACCAGAAGCAGAGTGACAAAGAAACCCCAAACCCTGCAGAAGAAGAGAAAAGAGAAAGATCAGAGCAGCAATAAACAAGACAGAACCCTATACGGCAGTAGGACAGATCGATGAAACCAAGGGTTGGTTTTCTGAAAAAAGAAATGAAGTTGATCAACCTCTAGCCAGGCTTCTCAAAAAGAGAAGAGAGAAAGGAAAATCCATGCATGAACATGGGTTATCACAACCCATCCCTCAGAAATACAAGCAATTATCAGAGACTCTGAAAAATATATGCCAACAAACTGGACAACCTGGGAGAAATGGACAAATTCCTTTCTTATAAAATTGTTTTAACGTTTTATTTATTTTTGAGAGACAGACAGAGACAGAGAGAGACAGCACAAGCAGGGAAGGGGCAGAGAGAGAGGGAGACACAGAATCCGAAGCAGGCTCCAGGCTCCGAGCTGTCAGCACAGAGCCCGACGCGGGGCTCAAACCCACAAACCGTGAGATCATGACCTGAGCCGAAGCCAGATGCTCAACCGACTGAGCCCCCCAGGCGCCCCGAAACGGACAAATTCCTCACCGACCATATTATTATTAAAACTGAGTGCCGTGCGGTGACACTGTGACTGTTCACGCAACACGAAAGTCCCACAGACGGCGTTTCCTGGCGGCCACTCACCTGGGAGCTCTTGCCACACTTGGCATCTCCTGAAACGATCACAATTTGATTCTGAAGCAGATTCTCCATAAAGGAGTACTTCTCTTTCCATATCGGGAGATCTTCCCTTTCTTTCAGAAGTTTATAATAACGTGATGAGTAAGGCAGTCCGTCAAAAGGGTTGAGTTCCAGGTCCTCGCAGGCCAGAGCGCCCTCCTCGTCCCCATCGCTGGAATCGAGGGACTCTGGGAAGTAGCGCTTCTCGGACGCGGAGTTTGGACGCTCCAGCTCCTCCTCCATCGTGTCCAAGAGGGGCCTCAGCAGCTGGCCCCCAACATTCGGGTTCCCCCCCAGTGACCCACGCCAGCGGGCCGGAAAGTCGACGGACACAGACTCCGATGTCTTAATTGCCAAGACGTCAGTTCGCGGCCTTGGAGCAGCTGAGTTCTCGGGTCTGCGTCTGGTCGTCTCTGCTGCGTCCCCTTGGCGGCTCCTGCGTGCCCTCCACACGTTACATGGCTGTCCGGAAACCACGCTGCCAACAAACCAACAAGGAAGGAAAGTCAGATACGCGTACGGGATGGTCAGCAGGAAAGGCACGGGTGTTTTTCTGTGAACTGGCTACTGAGTGTCATTTCCGCTGCCTGTTTGAGAGCCTGTGAAGGATGAATTCACAGTCGTGGAGACGGTCCCACGCGGGGCCTGGGGCTCTCGGCCTGACCTTGACCGCAGGCCCTGACCCTGTAACGGGGAAGGCTGTGGGGGTGCAGTGAGCGTTCTCCTGATACTGGTTACAAGACAGTCTCTCTCTCTCTCTACTTTTTAAATTAAGAAATCCTCTAGTTTAAAAGAGAGTATTTTTTAAAACTTCATTTCACATGTGCCCGTGCCAGTTTACAATGTCAAGCGAGGGAAGTGGATTTATCTTTTTTTCCATTCGAGGCTATCACTAGCTTTTATTAATAAGGTCATGTCTGTAATTCAACCAGAAATCTCAAGCATGTTTCTTGAGGTTCCAGGGTCTTGAGCCCAAAATGTCAGATTCAAGAGGCAATAAAAGGAAACACTTAATTTAAATGGAGACAGACATTCCCCCAGCCGGGGCAAATCAACACCAGTAACTTATTCCCCAGTGATCTTCCGAGTCGGGAGCGGTTTTTAAAAATCCAATCAATATTGCTGAAAATAAGACTCTTTCCACATTAAGCAGGTGGACACTAAAAAGACAGGAAAACTCAGGTAAAAAAGAACAAAGCACAAAATGCCACTCACGATACTGTCAGTTAAATCCCTCTTTACAGCACATTTGTCCTAACTATTGCTTTAAACTGTTGGGGTTCAAAGGGCTAACTCGTCATCCTACATAATATAAAAGACTTTCCCACTGGTCAGGCCAGGCTCCAGGGAAACAGTGAAACACTCAAGAAACTCCGTGCCTCCCTGGGGCCTCAGTTAATAAACCAGCCATGACACACACACACACACGCACACACACTTGAGGTCAGGCCCAAGAGTTTTAAAATTCACACACAAATAGGCCAAATGACGGGGTAGCTAATAACCAGAGTTGCGGGTGGAGGGTGGGGAAAGATGTTGGGGCTCTTCAAAGGTAGACTTCTTCAAAGTTCACTCGTTTCAAAATTAAAAGGGAATCACAGTGATGTAATAACACCAACGTAATACGGATTAACGTCCAAGCTCTTCGCTGCCCCCGTGGGTGAGACCGGGCCCGCAGAAACGCTCCAAGAAACAAGGTGTCTGGAGGTCACAGGACAAGCTAACTTTGAGAAGGTTTCCAAGGATCACAATCCCGCTGCTTAAGGGACGCTGACACTTAGTTTTATACTCAGCTTCCTTATTCTGATTAGAATCCCTCCTAGGGGTTCTCACTCTACACGTACATTAAATTGTTGCTATGACCAATGTCTGCTGTCATTGTACTATTTCTAAACGACTTTACCTGGAAAAAAAAAAAGGAAAGAAAAGAAAAGTACAGCTATTATTTTAACCAAATATACACCCTTGAGGTGCTTCTCTTAGTTTTACAATACTCCTTAAAGGTGAAATCATCTTGTAATTAAAGCAAAATCTTATTTATAAAGGATCGAGCACTTTGAACCGTGGGGAAGAGACAAGTTTCCGGGACAGTCATCTTCCTAGAGACCGCAGGGTCCCCTCGCCCTCACTGCACGTACGCGCACAGCTACACAGCCCACTGCCCTGGCATGGGCGATTCCAGATGGCGGCACCTGCTGGGCCACTGCTTCCCCGGAGAGTGGACGCTCATGTCCTGTCCCTCGAGTCTGAGCGCGCCCTGCGATCTCTGCGATCAAAGGAATGCAGTCAAGTGACGCTGAGCCACTTCCAAGGTACTCACATGCCTGAACCACCCCCCTTGGAGCCAACTGTTATGGTGGGAGACGCCCAGGCCACATGAAGAGGCCGCTGGGAAGAGACCAAAGTCGGGTGTCTGCTGACAGAAAGCACAGACATGCCATGAGGGTAAAGCCATGGAGAGTGCCCCCGCCCAGTCAGGTCTCCAGATGACCACAGGCTCAGCCAGCACGACAGCCAGCACAAGCAGCACCCACAGGACCCCAGTCAACCCAAAGCATTGTGACGGGAACACAGTGTCATGGCTTCTGGAAGCTGCTACATTCCAGGGTGGTGTGTCTAGCAGCAACAGATAACGAAAGCTCTGCCTCCTAAAGCGATCTAGCTTTCCTTTCATGACTCAGGATCACCATGACATCAGTTCCTAAACAGAATGATGTCCTCAGACTTCGCTCAAGCGTCCGGAGGTCAAAGGCCAGACTGCTGCTCTGAAGACCCACTTTTCTGCCAGGACTCAGTACCCACGTCCCACTGTGGTCAGCGTGCGTGCCCGCGGCGGCCCCTGTCTGCGTTTCCACCTGCCCTCCCACCCGGCATGTCAGAAGCCAGTTACACTCCATCCGACAGAAAGACTTGTAAAGGCGGAGTCCTCAAAGGGTTCTATACTGAATCCAAGGAGTCTGAGCAAAGCTATGAAGTCTGTGACGTCTACCTGCACCACGCAGACTTCTTGCTGCCGACAGTTTGGAGCTCCAGATTTACACGGGGCCGTGGCGGACTTTTCCTGATGTACGAGACCTCTCTGCATTTATCCTGCAACTGACATGAGACATACTAATATTTTCTTGGATATAACTAAATATATATACGAGATCCATGTTTCGGCCTTTGGCAAATTTAATAACACCATCCTGAGTAACAGAAAACAAATGTGGTAGGTTACATGCCACTCAAAACTTAATAAAAATTGTTCTGTTAACAGGAGAAACCACGCTGCACTCTGAGAATCCGCAAGATTTGGGGTCTGCTCCTTCTCAAAGCTATCTTACCTATAAACTGGGGACTCCATAATCTGTCGAGAACTGCCCTTTGAAGTGAGTCTACTACAACTTTTAAACGAGTATTTATTAAAATAATACAGACCTAATATAACATGAAACCACCTCAACAACAAAGCATCAGAAGTTGATGTAAGATGAGCTACATCTTAGTCATTCAGACGCTTGGCGCTGGGGCGGTAATTCTAGAAACACGGTTCACAGTACAGGAAAGATAAAGTTTGCAAACAAGCTTGTGAAATCTGTCCGGAGAGACTCTGGTTTAGGTTTCACAGTCCAACGCTCCTCCTCTTCATTTTTCTCTGCTTTCAATTCGCTCTAAATATGTATTCCTCGCGCCTATCAAATTCCCTAATGCACAACATTAGGACTTGGCGGAGACCTAACAGGCCAGTGCAGTCTCCTATAGTCTGACGGCTTCAAAGCCATCCATACGTGAAGGACTCCTATTAAAGGTCCTGTCAATCCTGGCTCTTGAACTTCAGTCTCCTGTGTCCAACTACTGACTCGTCACCCCCAACTTGGATACCCGACAAGCATTTGAACACGTCCTAAACTGATGTTCACCCCAACGCCACAAACCTGGTCCTCTCCTTCTCAATTACTTCCTCCCTTTCCGTTGCCCAGACCAAACATCTTGGCGTTATTCTTGATTTCTCTTTACCTCAAATCCCCTGCCTACGACGATGCGCACGTCCTAATCACCGGAATCTGCAGATCTGTACTTTGCGTGCCAGAGGGGACTGAGACGTCACGGAACTACAGACCTCGAGACAGGGGGCCAATCCCGGTGAGTCCGACCTGATAGTGAGTCCGGAAATCAGATGACCCTTCCCAGTTACAGCCTGAGGGAGACGGACTCTGGAAGAAGGGTCAGAGGGAGGCGGTGTTGCTGGCTTTGAAGACGGGGAGGAGGAGGGGGGGAGGGCCACGCGCCAAGGAACGGGACGGCGGCCTCTAAGAGCAGACAAGGAAATGGATTCTCTCGCAGAGTCTCCAGAAAGGAACACGGTCCTTCCTAACCCAGGGAGAATCCTGGTGGGCCTCGAACCCGGGCAGCCGCGCGGCGGCGAATTACCACTAACTGCAGTGACCTGCCGCAGGAGCAACAGAAAACAGCCAGTGTCAGTTCTACTTCGGAACCGCACCGAGCACCGTGAGCGGCCGGCCGCCGGGACCGCCGCAGCAGCCTCGGGACCGGCCTTCAGCCCCACTGTCGCTCCCCACCCAGTCATGGTGGCCCCGTTGGAGTCAGCCCGTTTCCCCCTCTCACAAGTCTCTACCGGCTTCCCAGCTCCTCTGACTCCAAGGAAAACCCCAGACACTTCGCAGGACCAAGGGGCCTGGTGGCTCTGGGTCCAGCGTGGCCCTGCCCTCATTTCCGGCCTCCCCCCCCCCCCACTTCTGGCCCCATGGCCCCTCGGTGCTCCTCCAACATGCCGATGTGTGCAGAGCCTGGGACGTCATGCACCCCTCTCTCTGAGGTGTCCTTTCCTCAGGGGTCCCCACGGCGAGGACCCTTTCTTAGTAAAGATTTCTATCAAGCGTCCACTTGGTGAGGGCCTCTGGGCACCCTAAGCTTTGACCCACATCCCCACGACCCAGACCCACTTCCTACAGCCTCTTTTTCCGCTTGGTTTTCCCCCTTGCTGCTCACCGCCGTCTAACAAGCACGCACTTTTCCCCGTTCACCTGGTTTCTGGAGGCAGCGAGCCCCACAGGGAGCTGTGTCTCCCCGCTGTCCACAGCAGGGTCCCCCCATGCTAAGCCTGCGTAAGTATTTGTAGCACTTCAGAGAGATTTTTATTCAACTTCCCAAGTTGCCCTACGTTGTGTCAGGGACAGAGTCCGATACAACCCCTCAAGATCTGGTCCCTCCCATGTCCCCGGGCCTTCATGTCAGGCCGAGATGCTGGGGACACCCTACCGTCCCTGGGCTTCTGGATTCCTGAAGGCAATGGCCTGAAATGCTGGTGAATTCCCAGATCCTAAAACTGAAATGTCGGCACGGGCTTTTGGTTTTCCTTGAATCATACGCAAAACCCACAGTTAACTCCTGTCTCCACAGTGAAGTTGTGTCTCTCGCGCTCTTTTCCAGAGAGTCACCGAGCTGCACGGAGAGGTGACGGGGTGCGCATCACGCTTGCTGCTGGCCCCCGATCGCCACAGTCCCCGGAGCTGACCATGGCTGGGGGGGCAACGTCCTTGCGGATTCAGAAACTCCTCAACCGTCTGTACCACTTACTATCCTTTCCCCATGCTTTGAGGCTCTCTACTCAGACGGTTAGCAGAGTGATATCCTCCTGGGTGAGTTCCACAGTCTGAGCCCAAATACAGTGGGTGCTCAGTAAGCAAGTAGAGGCTGAGCGGATCATGACCGAATCGCTTTCTGTTCTTCAGGAATTTTCCACTTTTAAGACTAACATCTGTGTGTTTTATTACAGGTATTAAATTCATGGTCTAAGAGGTTCTCTCTAGCCTCCAGTTTTCTCATCTTCCACGCCTACGTTTCTGGTCTTCCATTCGAGGACTCGGCCAGGACCTGAGTGTCCAGCCAGTGTCTGCCCTGCAGACAGGGAGGTGCCACCGAGCAGACAGGCAGGTCTGTTTCCCGCCCTCAGGGAGCTTGCCGTCCGCCCGGCAGAGCGTGGGGTGTGACACAGAGATGGTCTGGGACACGAGGACTTAGTCTTATGGTCAAGTAACTAAAAGAAGGAAGATGTGGCTCGTATATCAAAGGAGAGAGAGAGGGGGGCTCTGGTACAGACAGGTGCACAGGGGAGACGGGGCCACATCCCCGGGGACTTGATGTGCTGAAGGGCCGGCGTGTCAAGTGCCAGGGGTCTAACTCACCCAGTTATTTCTTAATCTGAATTCTTACTTTTTATACTTCTGATTTTTCTTTTAATTCTCCTCCTAAATTTGATGTATTTCTCTCTTTTTTAGTACTAAAAATTATAATTTTCTTAAAGTCATTAGTGGATCAAGTTGTAGGAGAGCTGGTAACAGTTTAAGGCAGATGGCAGGATGGAACAGACCTGCTCCAGGGCTATGGTCTGGCTTACCCACGCAGGTCAGCAAATCATCTTCAACTACAAAAAAAAAAAAAAATCTTAAGATTAAAAACTAACATTTCTTGAACATTTTAAATTATCTTCTCACAGGTCTATGAAAACTCTCTGTTCTGTGATCTAATTTACAGATCCTTTTCATTGCTCCCCCCTTTGGAAAAAGGGCTGTGGGAGGAGAGGGAATGAACCCATGCGCATGCACACGCCCCTTACCTTTCAAAAAATGATTCTTTCCATAGGACTCCCAAGTCTGTTTTGACACTATTGGACCCACAAATTTTTCTTGAAGAATCAGTGCTAATTTGCATTGAAACTTTAAAAATATTTTAGGATCGATGTAATGTCTCTTTGTATTCTATACAGCAGTAAATTTTCTATTACTAATATATTTGTATACAACAGAACCGGTCAGAAAATAAAAAAACTAAGGTTGAATCTTCTATGAACACTAAGCTTAAAAAGTTGTCCTTTTGTCACTTGTTCCCCCAAACTCAGATATTCCCCAGCGTCCCAGATTTCTGAATCTCCTAGGAGGAACGCCGCCCTCGATAAAGTGAGCTCTGATCTCTATTACGATAGTCTAAGGGCTGAAAAATAAAAAGTAATAATTCTGGCCATTTCGGGAGTAGCTTCATAAAAGGAGACATCTGTCTATGTGGAATCTTTGGAACCAAACTGGAATAGTAATACACTCAGGACACATATGCAACACAGTTATTCAGATTCTCCCTTTGTCCTCTTGCTCTAGGTTCACGGCAGACTTCCTAAAGTCAAGATCCACTTCCGAGCCCTCTTTACAACTTCTACAAAGATACAAGGCTTTGTACAGACTACGTGATCAATAAGTATTTGCTGAAATAAAGGATATCCTTGTAGCCCGTAATGTTTAGAACAGAGAAGGTTAATGAGGCATTACGAGTGACTAATAACGGTCTTCAGGGTAAAAGCCCATTACTTTTTAGCGAACAGGATCACAGTTCCAACAGCCCACGCCGAGTCTATTCAAAATGCCTATCTGTGGCGCTGTAAACAGCTTGCTCCAAACGTAAATCAGCGCCCTGCCTCCTTCACTGAGGAAGTCTTGCTATTAAAAATGTCAGCTCAGCGACACAGCACGACCAGCGCCCCAGTCTCCGGACACCTACCTCCCGGCAGACCAGTAACGGACGGACCACACTTTGAGAAGCATGGATCTATCCTGCCGCTGACGTTGGACCCATAACAGTAACGGCAATGATGATTACGAATTAGCCTTTTATATAGAGTGTGCGTATTGGGTGCCAGATGCGCTAGGTACTTAAACACGTTGTATGGAATCTTTCATTTAAACTCTACAGACCCCATGAGGGTTCGCTTTATTATCTTCATTTTTCAAGTGGGGAAATTGAAGCTGGCAGAGCTTTAGTTAATTTCTCCGGCTTCTGACAGCTCGTCCGCGGGGCGGCACAGGCTCGGAGTCAGGCCGTCTGATCTCGGTGTCACCTCGCTCACACGTACAGTGGATGCCTGACCGCCTTGGGCCACCCGACTCCTGACCGCACCCAAGAACCCGGGCTCACGCTCAAACACCGTGGGCTGGAGAAACACTTGATGCTCCGGGGGACGTCGGGCAGGGCGGTCCGGAAGAAATACCACACAGCAGAAAACGTGTAGTTCTCTTATAGAAAGAAAGCCGTTGAAAATGTTTGATGACCATGGTTGCCATCACCCACGTGGAGTTAGAGTCAAATATTTAATATGTAACCTTTATCTCCCAGGCACGTTATACGTTAATGGAAACAATGGGTTTATCATGACTAGGACTTTGAGAAGGTTATCTCGCTGTTTGCCTTTCTTTTAACTGGCTCGGAGCTCCCCAAAGCACATCCCTTTTGGTTTCTAGCAGCTATTTCAAATCTTTCTTGAACAAGATAAAAGTTAAGAATTTATTAAAGAAAAAACAACTTTATCTCCAGACTTCTAACAAACTGACTTTGTTTTGATTTTAAGCAAGCAAATTAAATCAACTGGCTTTTTCAAAAAACACGCACATTTTAAAAACGATTCCCTTTTAACTCAATACTGGCTCATTTCAAACACAGTTTGAATAACCAGTCCTGCACAATTAATGTAAGAATCCTATATTCCACTGGTAATTTAAGATTTTTTAGACTTATTATACAGGAAATCTCCCAAGCTCATCTGTTATGTATCATAACAACCTATCACTTCTCATATGTGAATCCGGAAAGGGTTTTATTAGAATTTCAAATGACTGGGCCATTCAGTGCTTTTAATATTGTTTTGTTTTACTGAGCAATGCTCTGAAAACTAATACCTGAGTGAAAGTTTGCTGAAATATTAATGTGGCTTATTTATGCAGTCTAGTTAGGTATCTGAGCTAAGCAGTGAGATCTAGTGAAAGCTGAAATCTTAAGAACGGGTTATTGTCAGTCTTCACTAGCAAGTTAACAGTTATTTCACCTCCAACAAATACAGAAGGGACTTTTACCCACTTTTTTGTAAGGACGGAATTTGTCTGGGGCATCACCGTAACTCCTGACGCTGTTGTTCCAAATGGAGACTGTGAAAAACCACAAATATCAAGAAATGTTCATTTCTTGTTAACAAAGTAACGGAGAGTTTTGCAGTTACTTTAATAAACCGGTAACAGTTTGATAAACTGGGTCACGCATTCTATGGCAGGGGGAAGAGAACAGAACTAGCGCACGAACCCCTCAAGATGAGCGATTCTGTTTTACTAATCTTTCCACATTTTGAGCCTCCTCTTCTGGCCACGCCCCTTTCGTCCTCTTGGGTTCTTCCCCTGCACCCCCTCCTCATGTCAAACAACCGTGTGCCCCAAGGCTCCAACCTTGACTCTCTTCTCATTCCGCATCCTCTCCCGGGGGAGGGGGGCGGGAATCATTCATATTTTTACTTTAATTACTGAATGCTTCATCTAAAGTTCTACCTTAATCTCAGATTTCTTTCTTTAGGTCTTGACCTCCATGTCCAACTGCTACTTAAGGGACATCCCAGTTTAGAAGATGGGCGTTCAAAGGAACTGAACTCATCACGTCCGCACTTCTTACGCTCCTTAAAAAGAGAAAGGCCCTCTTTCCTTCATCCGTGTTCTGGATTTCAAGCATGAGCAGAACATCCCCCATCACCTGGGCAGCATCCCTGGCTTCCACCTCTTCACATCCGACAGCACCACACCCACCAAACCAGCCAACGGGACCTCTCTCCAAGGGCCCTGTGCCCTACTCGCCACCCCTCAACCGCCACCGTGGTCTGCTCATTTCTTCATGGAATTACTACAAAACCTCCGATTTTGTTTTTTTCTGCCTCTAGTTTGGCTCGCCACCAATCTGTCCCTCACATGCCGCCAGTGGCCCCTTTCAAATGGAGAGCTGATCACGTCACTGACCCAAATCCTTCTCATTACCTTCACGATAAAGATCTCACGCTTTTGGTTCTTTCTGATTTAATGTCTAACTGCCTTTCAGCTCCACTTCCTTCTATGCTCTTCTAGTAAGTTCTCTCTGCTCCAGCCACAGTGAATGCTTGCTTAGAGTTGCTTTCCGGAGCCCCTGCGCCTTTGCCCAAGCCGTCCCTTTGCCTAGGAAGCCCTCACACATGTCCATCCATCATTTCCTACCCCGTTTATGCAGAGCAGCCCCCGGAAGTACCCAGCACATCACGAAATGTTTGCTATACGGCTGCAAAGACAACCATTTACGTTTAAGGAGTTCTTTACGATGTACGAGATATTTTCACGCAGATCTGTAATCACATTTAATTGACTCTGATTTTCACAACCGGCCTGTTAGGCAGATCTCACTGTCCCCTGTTATCAGTGAGGAACTTCCAGCTCCTGACTTTCCAAAGTGGCATAGCTCAAAATTAACACGATCATCCCTGACTAAAACCTGGTCCTCTTTTTACTATTATCCTAAATTATCAGGTCTACACTGAAAACCCACTGTGAGCTGACAGGGGTGCTGGACGCAGCTCGAAAATGTTTACTCAGAGGCACAGCCCCAGCGCATCAAACGGGAGAAAACTCTCCAAGGACGCACAGCACAGGCCCAGGTGCCACACTGGCCAGTGCCCCCAGCAGGCAACAGAGACGTGCATCTTGTGGGCATCAGCCTAGTCCCGGAAGGCTTTCCTGATGCGGGGGCAGCAGCGTGAGCCTGCTGCCCAACTATACTAAGAATGAGTCAGTGCTGAAAGAGCATTCCTTGAATCCAACTATTTGAGCGCAGCCCTCTCCAGTCTGACGGACAAAGAGGAAACAGACTGGAATTTGTTTTCTACCTTGACTGAACTTTTCTAAGTTTCAGAAATTGGTAGAGATGGGGCGCCGGGGCAGCTCAGTTGGCTCAACATCCAACTTGGGCTCAGGTCATGATTTCACAGTTTGTGGGTTCGAGCCCTGCATCAGGCTCTGTGCTGACAGCTCAGAGCGTGAAGCCTGCTTCGGATTCTGTGTCTCCCTCTCTCTCTGCCCCTCCCCCATTCACAGTCTGTGTGTGTATGTCTCTCTCAAAAATAAATAGACATTAAAATATTTTTTAAAAGAGAAAGTAGCGGAGAAAAAGAGAAAAAAGTACCCTCACCCTAGCAAAACAATAAGCAAACAAAAACCCAGTAACAAAAACAAAAACTTCCTCTGACTTATGACAGTAAGGTTAGGAAACAACAGTAATTTGCTTTTCTTTCTTTTAAAAAAAATCCTATTTGCATTAAATAATGTTAACTTTCCATGACAATTGTTTTTACTTTGAATAGTTGCAGCTAAGAAATTTAAGTAAGAAAAAGAAAGGCTATGTCTGTCCCTTCAGCGGGGAGAGTTACAATGTTGTTTCTTTGTTATTCTTTTTAAACTCAAATGCAGAATCCTTTCCTGTTTGAGAAAATACAGCCCTATCTCTTTTATGTGTTCATAAAGACCAGGTTTTTATCACTCTTGCCACTTGGATTATGATTACTACTAATGAGAACCACCACGTTTGTTTCGTGGATGAAAAGACCAACTCACAATTTTGCTAATGGTATGAAAACTATATTTGAAAACACTGGAACTACAGAAGCGCTTAGATGCTGTTCGTCTAAAACTGCACCCTCCTGTCTCTAAGTTTCGGGAACAGGTAATTCAGGTGCCATGAAGTGTTTACTTTCCAATCTGAATTTATTACTTCAATATTTTAGCTTGTGAGTTAAGGGTTCCGTATATGTCACACTGCTTGTCAATATCCGCGCATAAACCTTCTTGCTTTGACAATTAATCTGAAAAAGGCCCAATATAGTCTCCGAGGGGAAGCCTAGTTCGGTGGAACATAATAAATGTCCATTCCCATCATAGCATGTATGCCTCCCAGGTTCAATTAACCTCTGAACGATTCTCTTTCTAAGAGGAAAGTAATTTACCTTGGTGTCCTTGTCATCTACGGGGTGGAAATCTCTCTAGTGGCAAAGAATGAGTAATGGCTTACACGACCCAAAAAGGGCTCTTCTCTTCATCCCCCCCACCCCCCAGTGCCGTCCAGACCAGCGGCAGGAGCTGACAGAGGAGCCCCCCCTGCAGATACCGGCACTAAATCAGTCTCGCAGTTACCACCCTCCCGCTCCTGCCTTTTCTTTTTCTTCCCTCTCCTCCATTTTTCTTTCCGCTGGAAGGCTCGTGTTCCTTCATCTTTGACGCTCTCCTGGTTGTTCCCATTTTTACAACCTACCAGGCACAACCTCTTGTGATCCTCAAAGCTTCCTGACACCACAACCATCACTTCAGAATCCAATTATTGTGATACTATTGTGTGGGATAATGTTACGTGGCTTAACAGCCCTACAAAGTTCTGGCACAAAATATGTGGACTGACTGCACAACTCAACCGAGAACGGGGAGGAGGGCTGAAATCTCACACACACACACACACACACACACACACACACACACACACACAAAACCAATCCAACCAGAAAGATCCATCCCAGGCCCGAGGGCCGAACACACACACACACACACACACACACACACACACACACACACACAAAACCAATCCAACCAGAAAGATCCATCCCAGGCCCGCGGCCTGAAATGTGATCCCAGGGATGACAGTGCAATGTGGGGCGGCGGAATTCTCCTGGGTTTCATGATTCCAGAGACACACTTGGCCCCCTGCCGACCACAGGGAAGGTTCTCAGCCGCTTTACGCCTCCCAGAAACGCGGCCCGAGCGACCACCGTCCCCGGCCTGGCCGACGCCCCGGCCAAGGCGGCCCCGTTAGGACGGCCGGGGTGCCAGGGGTCGCTCCTGCCGCGGACGCGCGGGCCGCCGGGCGGCTCCGGGAGCCGGCGCGGGGTCGTGCGGGGCCAACGGGCGGCCGGGGGACCCCGAGCCCCGGCGGCCGCAACAGGTGCGCCGCGGCCGCCCCCGCCCCCCCGCCGCCCGGCCGGCCTTTACCTGCAGCGGCGGCTCCCGAGTCCGGGGACGGAGGCCCGGGCCTGGCCGGCCTCCCCCGCCGGGCAGGCCGAGCTCGCCGGGCGCACGGACCGACGGACCGACGGACGCCTCGGGAAGGAGACTGGGGGCCCGCAGGCCCCCGGCCCCGAAGGCCCGGGCACAGGCCCCGCCGGGGGTGCGAGGGCTCCCGGGGGTGGGGTGAAGGGGGTCTCGGGGGCAGAGTCTCCAGCCGACGACCGGGTCGTCCCCTCGCTCGCTGCCCCCGGCGACGCGCGGGCCCTCGCGCCCGCCCGCGTTTCTGGGCGGTTTTGGTCCCTCCCTCTCGCCGTCCTCCTGGCCCCGCCTCCCCGCGCGGCGGGTTGTCAAGGCAACCTGAGCGACGCCTGCCGCGGAGCGGAGGCGTTGGGAGGGGAGCGGCGGCGCCGGGGGCTTGGCCCTTGGGGGCCCGGGAGCAGCCGAGCATGGAGCCCCAGAGTAAGGGGGCCGAGAGGGCGGGCCGGGGCCCCGGGCGCGATCCGCCGGCTTTTGACACGGAACCTCGGTTGTCCCCCTAGCGTTTTGGCCCCGGAGGGAGGACAGGGGCTAGGCTGCGGCGCGGGTCCGGCGGGGTCCGGGGCGCCGGGCGAGCGCGCTGGGACCGGAGGGACGCGGGGGCGGGGAGCGCGGGCTGGGGGACAGCGCCCCCCGGCGTGCTTCCCGGGAACTGCGCCGGCGGAGACGTGCGTTCGCACTGCCCCCACGTTGTCGTCCTTTTAGTGGAGTTCATTCCCCGTAAGGAGCCGTCCTGCCTCGAAAACGTCAGCAATTGAACATGCAACGAGGCCGGGTCTTGCATTTATGAGAGGGCTCCCGGCCTCCCCCTCCACAGTCGCTGATTTAAAGGAGAAAAAAAATTGAGCTTTCGTCCAGGCGTATTTGATTCATTGCTAGAGGTCCTACGAGGTGGGACACTCCAAAGGGGGAAAAAAATCCTTTTCCTGGTTCCCACGTTGTTTGGCAAAAGGTAGGCCGTCCGGAGTGCCAGATCTAATACTCGCTCTAACTTAACTGGGCTCCCGGCCCCCAAACCTTTCCGAGGCTGTCGGGCTCTGCTCGTCTTTTCCAAGCTAAGGCCCTATAGCTCCTTTTGCTCTTAAAGCAAGAGCAGTGTTTTCTGTGGAGACTTGGAAGACCTTGAACCTTTATAGAAGGACACATAAAGTTTGCCTCGCCAAACCCAAGTCGCCTTTTCTTGGCCAGTTTGAGAAATGGGCGTAATCCGACCAAATCCATTCTCTGGGAGAAATGCTGGCATTTTAAAAAAGTCTTTGGTTTCCAGCCAAAAGGTTTTAAAGGTTTGTTTCCTTTCTTTTTACTCGTTTGCTGAGGCAGAGCTTACACGTTGTGAGTTATACTTGCTTGAGTTGAATTTGAATTTATATACTATTCTGCCACCTGCATCTATGTCGTGGATGCTACATCTTATCTAACAACAGTACTAACATGTTTGTCTCGGGTCAGACTGATGTGTACGCTCTCGGTTTAGGAAAGAAAGGAAGTGAAAAAGATCTTTTAGAAGCAGCAACTGTATTCCTTCAGATTAATGTGATTGTTTAAATGTGTGAAGTTTAGATTTCAACTAATTCAGTGCACACTGTCTTTATCCACTCACTCGTTATTCATAGTCTCTATTACGTTCCAGACACTGCTCTGGACATCAGGGGTGGGACAGAGAGCGGGGCAGGGTTTGGGCTGACGCAGGAAAACGCAGGGGAGACCACGCCTCCCTCTGGTCTGAGGCTCGGGAAGAGGAGAGGGACAGAAGGCTTCTGGGAGGCAGTAATAGGCCTGCAGAGTGACCCCGTGAAGAGTAAGGAAAGGGGTCCATGCAGTGGGAGCCCCTGATATAAAGGCATGAGACTTGAAGGGCAGTTTGGTTTGAGACTCAGGAGTAGGAAGGTTAGGTAAAGTTGAACCTAGGAAGACGGGGAGGGGGGGGGAGGGTAGAGTGGGGTAGAAAAACGACAAGTCTGGAAAAGTCAACAGGAGCCATGAAGGCTTTATAAAATTATGTAAGAAATGTTTTATGTGTATGAATTACACACATATCCTGTCGCATTGGGTCCTGAGGTGGGTGGAGACTTTTGTTAACTAATCCATGTCTGGGGAACAACTGTGCATTTCTTCCTTCCCACATAGTCTTAAATGCTTCTATCAATATAATGCTTTTATCAATTTAATGTAATAATCCAAACAATCACCATTTACCTTAGGAAATTCTTTTTTTTTTTTTTAAGATTTTATTTTTTAAGTACTTTCTACACCCAAGTCGGGGCTCTGACTTACAGCCCCAGGATCAAGAGTCGCGTGCTCCACTGACTGAGCCAGCCAGGTGCCCCAGGAGATTCTTTCACAGTCTAACGAGCACCATTTTGGACAAATATTTACTAAATCATTTGCTGTTAGTATATACTTAAAGGACACCATTAAATGATTTTTGTTTTTTAAGTGTATTTATTTTGAGAGAGAGAGAGGAAGGGACAGAGAGACAGAACACAAGTGGAAGAGAAGCAGAGAGAGAGAGAGAATCCCAACCAGGCTCAGCACTGTCAGTGCAGAGCCTGATGTGGGGCTTGAACCCATGAACCTGTGAGATCATGACCTGAGCCAAAATCAAGAGTTGGACGCTTAACTGATTGAGCCACCCAGGTGCCCCACCATCAAATGATTTTTAAGGTTCCTTTTAACTTCCAAGTTCAGACCTAACTTTCAAAATTCAGATTTTACCTGAAACTCATAATATTTCAATCTCTCAAAGATATCGGAGAGCACCATAGATACACTATTAACAAGAATTGTGATTATAACTACAGTTAAACTGTTATCAATATTAAATTAACAATGGATTGTCATTACCTAAGAAGCTTTACGCCTGGTGTTTCCATGACACCTTTCATTAGCGATGGGTTTCAGAGAACATTTTACAACCGTAGTTGAATATCGCAGCAGGAAATTGAGTAAAAGGAAGGATCCTCTTAATTGCTTTAAGGCTCCGACATATACCCAAGGACAAGGACAAGGGACTGCTGGAGTCAGCCTAATCCATTCTGTTTCCACACACTTAGGTTTCTATTACTTTTTGGAATGACCTTTATTAACTGAGTCATTAAAATCCAATAAACGTAAACTCTTCAGACCTCACAGCTGGTTCACACTCTGGCCATGGGCAGCAGAGGACAGAGGCTGCCACGATTTTACAGAATAATAATAAATCAATGAGCCAAGAAATGACTCCCCAGGGAAATGGCAAATTAAGTAAGTTCACAACCTTGGGCTGTTCAGAGCGGTTTTGGCCCCTGGCTCAGACATTTACGTCTTTTAATTATTTCCTTCCTAAACTAACGACACTGTTGGAAAGATAACCCACCTATGAAATAGCATGGAAAATATACATCAAATTCTTATTTTTTTTAGAAAATATTTAAGTTTTTAGAAAATATTTAAGTTCAACAGTACTCTCTCTTCCTTAATTTCTTAGTGAATGACAATACCAAAGGGTAGCTTTGGGGTCTTTATCCTGCCTTTCATGATCTTTCCTAGCCCACCAACTCTCCCCAGGCAGACACACAATCAGTGTTTATCAAATGCAACGTCAAGATAAGCCCCCAGCTCCCACTCAGAACCCTGTTGAACTGCCTACTCTCTCTAGAAAAAATCTGGGTCTAGTTTAGGCCAGGCAGCACAACTGCCCTTTGAAAGAAATGCTAAATGGGGATCTGAGTTCTTCCGATGACTAAGAGCCTGAGGCATCCTCTTGAAGGGCCGAAGCCCTTCTCCAAACCTGTTTTTCTGCTGGTCTGCTCATCGCCGCCGATAGGATTACACCATCTTCCCAGTCATCCCAGCAGGAACCCAAGAGTCATCCTTCCTCTGTTCCTCTCACTGTCCCTCGCACCACCCCACCCACCAGCATACCTGTTTCTTCCACCTTTAAAATACACCGTCTCCTCCCTATTAGAATCACTGGATTCCAAGCACCATCTTGCTAAAGCCATGAATGGAGGCTCCGCTGGAATCTGCAGCTCCCCCCCACCCCCCGCCCTGTCTGTGCGCCACCTGAGAGCCAGAGTGACCTCTTCAAAATAGCATATCACCTCCTGTCACTCTTCTGCCAAAGGCCCTCCAGGGTTCTTATAAGGATCTAGTTGCCTCTTCCAACTTACCGGGTGCATAATAGATAATTATGCTTCACTTGTGTGGGTCTTTTAGTCCCTTAAACCTTATCAACTCCCTTTCGGGGTGGTGAGTCTTTGCACAGACTTTTTCCCCCTCCTGTTCTGACAGGTCTGACTCACTGTCCTCTGGTCTTAGCTTAACCATCTCCTCCTCTTTTTTTTTTTTTTTAAGATTTCTTTTTACATAATCTTTATACCCACTGTGGGGCTCGAACTCACAATCCTGAAATCAAGAGTCAGGCTTTACTGACTGAGCCAGGAGAAGCCAGGCGCTCTATAACCGTCCCCTCATTGAATCCCTCCCTTATACCTTAAAGCAGGTAGTCCTCCCCCTCTCATGTTATTCCTACCTTTGCATTTTTCTCTTCCCGATCACAATTCGACATTCTTGTGTTAATATAAAAAAAATCTGTTTTCTCCACCAGATTGTAAGGTTGTGGAAAAGGGCCGTGTCTGCCGTTCTGGCCCTGGTGCCCGATGAGAAATAAAGCCCTGAAGCAGCACTGAATGAATGGATGGCACTGCTGTTATGGGCTGAATGCCTAATCTAACTTCATTTCCTGAAGAGCCTGGTGTAGTTAAAAACCAGAGCCATTTTGCTCTAGAGCAGAAAGGGTCGTGCTCCATTGAAATCTGAAGTACCTCTTGTGAAGGATGCTTCGCAGAGTTCATTCAACACAGGTGCTCATGAGTGTTAGCTTGGTTACAAATACAGCATTCCGGAGCATGGGTGGCTCAGTCGGTTAAGCATCCGACCTCAGCTCAGGTCATGATCTCACAGTTTGTGGGTTCGAGCCCTGCATCGGGCTCTGTGCTGACAGCTCAGAGCCTGGAGCCTGCTTCCGATTCTGTGTCTTCCTCTCTCTCTGTCCCTCCCCTGCTCACACACTCTCTCTCTCTTTCTCTCAAAAATAAATAAAAACATTTTAAAAAAAGAATCTCATTTCATCCAGTAAAATGAAGGAAATAGGCAAGTCATCTTATATTTGAGACGAAACGCTCACGAGATCACAGACCCACCAGAGCCTTCCCGCTGGCATGGGACATGGCGCGTTCCTCACCTGAGACACTGGTCAGCCTAACAGTAATTACGTAAACACCCAGGAATGGTTCTTAAAGATCTGTTCAGGAGTTGTTTACTCAAGTAGCCTTGACCCCTAAAGAATATCAGTTCTATCAATCAATTAAATCAATATAATTTAAATATTATCATAAAGACAAATGCTTCTATAAATCAAGTTCAAAACTTAGAAGAAACAACTCCAAAGCAACATCTTTTAAATAGCCGTAGTTTCAAATCCCCATCAAAATACTATAAAATTCATTGCAATCCTGACCTTGGATACTCTGCCAGCCCAGGAAAGGGGCAGAACGACTTGATGGTGGCCGCTGTGTCTCACCAGAAGTTCAAGTTCACCCCAGCATTATTGCCAGGCCAAGTCTATTCCTGCTGGCTTGGATTTTACCTCCTCTCGATGGGAAAGGGAAGCGCTGTTAGGACGTGCCTCCTCCCAGGAGGTCCTGCCCCGTCATACCCAGGAGCCCAGCTAGCCAACCAAGTTCAAGGAGGGGTTTGTGCACACCGGCAGCACCCCGGAATGGCCCGAGTGACTCATTAAGTACAGAAGGTGGTGTGAACTCCTCACCGAGTAAACAACTCACCGCAGTGTTCCTGCATTTCTGTGCTCACCAGGCCACCAGGGGTCAGGGTGGCTGGGACCCTCCTGCCTGTGTTTTGGGGACATTTCCCTCCTGGGAGGCAGAAGGAAGGGAGGAGGCTGTGCCCTGTCCGCCTTGCAGGTTGTCAGGGACCCTTCTCTTGGGAGTGGCCTCTCATTCTCGTCCCCTGCCTCCGTGTCTCAGTCTGGAATGCACTCGCTGCCCACCCAGCTGTCTGTTGGTTAAAAACAAGTCTTGCAGAGACCTGGGCGGCTCAGTTGGTTAAGCATCCAACTTCGGCTCAGGTCATGATCTCATGGTTCATGGGTTCGAGCATTGGACTCTCTGCTCCTTGGCACAGAGCCTGCCTGCGATCCTCTGTCCCTTCCCCTACTCTCTCTCAAAAATAAACACTAAAAAATTTTTCTTAAAAGTAAAACAAGTCTTGGACATCACTGTCTCTTGGAAATTTTGCCTATTTCCCATCCCCCAACCTAAATCAGGGTGACTCTCTCCCTCTTGGGTTCTGCGTCTGTATTTTATTAATACTTTTACTATTCTAGCGTGCTGCAATTGATATATATTTATCTGTTCAACTCTCCCATTAGAAGTTGGCTTGAAATGGATTGAGAGATTAAACATAAGACCTAAAATTTTAAGATTCCTGGAAGAGGGGTGCCGGGGTGGCTCAGTTGGTCAAGTATCCAACTTTGGCTTGGGTCATGATCTCAGAGTTCATGAGTTTGAGCCTTGCGTCAGGCTCTGTGCTGACAGCTCAGAGCCTGGAGCCTGCTTCAGATTCTGTCTCAGGCTCTCTGCCCCTCCCCGACTTGCTCACGCACATGCGTGCTATCTCTCTTTTTCTCTCTCAAATATAAATAAATATTTTTTTAAAAAATTGTTATTTATAAAAAGAATGTTTTACTTCCAGGTAACTGGAGAAGCTGGTATATGAATGCCCCAAAGGTACAAAAACGATGCTCAACATCACTCCTCATGAGGGAAATGCAAATCAGTACCGCAATGAGCTATCACCTCACACCTGTTAGAATGGTCTCAAAAAGACCAGAGACAACAAGCATTAGGGAAGATGTGAAGAAAAGGGAGCCCTAGGGTGCTGTCCATGGAATATGAGCTAGTACAGCCGCTACGGAAAACACTTGAAAAAATTAGAACATAGAACTACCGTATGATCTAGCAGTCTCCCTTTGGGGTATGTAACTAGAGGGAGTGAAATCGGATCTTGAAGAGATATTTGCACTTTGTCATTGCAGCGTTATTCAAAATAGCCAAGGTATGGAAATAAATGTCTGTCTCCGGATGACATTATATATATGTATATGTGCTGGAATATTATTCAGCCATGAGAAAGGAGGGTGTTCTGCTATGTGAAATAAGTCAAACAGAGAAAGAAAAACACTGCATGATCTCTCTTATGTGGAGAATCTAAACAAGTAAGACTCACAGAGACAGTGAGTGGAATGGTGGCTGCCAGGGCCTGGGAGTTAGAGAACATGGGAAAACGTCAGAGCGTACAAACTTTGAGCTAGAAGATGAGTAAATTCTGGGGATCTAATATACATGGTGATACAGTTAGCACTACTGTATCATATATTTGAAACCGCTGAGAGAATAGCTCTTAAGTGTTCTCAGCATGCATGTAAATAATTATGTAAAGTGATAGAGGTGTTAGTTAGCCTGTTGTAATCATTTTTCAATATCCAAGTGTATCAAATCACCAGGTCATACACCTTAAATCTACTCAATGTTATGTGTCAATGATATCTCAGTGAAGTTGGGGGTGGGGACGGGAAGCCATGAGCTCATCATTGTTTTCTTTCCTGAAGCTTCTCTTGAGCGCTTGGAGGAAACCAACTAACCCTATTATACTAATTACTTTGGCTAAAGAGTTCTAAGACAGCAAGAGATGGTTATCTCTTACCCTGTACAGGATTTGATGTTAGGTATCGAGTTTATATTTTAAGTAAGTTTTAAGTCCGTTTTGTAAGCAATGGACTCCCAGTGCCCCTGTACCACTGGGGGTCAGTAATGCCTAATCAGATTGGAGAACAATTCCAAATAACCCAGTACTCGTTCGGAAAACTCATCCTAAAGTTTCCATTCTCTCTTCTGACTCTGTATTAATATTTGTATCAATTAGGGCTTAATTAGGAAAGTGGAATGACTGTAAGAGACACAGGGTGGGGGGTTTCTTGGAGGGATTAGACTGTCTGTGACTGGCCAGGATGGTGGAGTCCTCGTAAGATCGTTGCCTCTGCCACTTGAGTCGGGCCCGATGCTGCTCCAAGTCAGCTGCGCCAGCAGTTGGAAGGAAAGCTGGATGTGAAGTCGGGGCACCAAGAAAAACCGGGACCCGCGAGGATAAACTGGAGCCCCCGCCCGTCTCTCATCAGCTCCAACGTCAGTGACCTGTGTGATCTGCACGGGAAACTGCTGACCGTAACCCTGCTGCGGACACACGCCTGACTCGGCACTCTGAGAACCCAAAGGAGGCGGACCCGTCTCGTATTCCAGCAGCTGTCCCCACACCAACCAGGTGACCGGCAGGTGAACAGTCATGAGTCCAGACTGCCACGTGCCTGGTGCCGTGTGCTGCCCTGTGCCATCTGAAGAGGGTAACACAGGAAATGAGAACTGCTGCCTGCCTTTCCCTACTAAAGCTCACAGATTTTCATGGGGTGACCTGTAACCCAGACCTGAGCAGGGAAGGGAATTCTGGGGGGATTCTTCAGTGTCGCTAAGTTGGCACAGCACAGACCCACCAAACCCTTTATTATGCTTATAAGAAGTTCCTTTCTCCTCCTAAGTTGCCGAGTCATTTTTATTTTAATCACAAAGGAATGTTGAATTTCATCATGTGATTTTTCTGCATCTATTGAGATGATCCCCTTGGACCCCCTTATTAATGCGATTTACATTGATTTTTTCTTTTTAAGAACTTTTTAATATTTATGTTTTGAGGCAGTGGGAGAGAAATCCCAGGCAGGCTCCGTGCTGTCAGTGCAGAGCCTGACTGACACAGGGCTTGAACCCAGGAACCCTGAGACCATGACCTGAGCCCAAACCAAGAGTGCCCTGCTCAACCCACTGAGCCACCCCGGTGCGTCTATACTGATTGATTTTCAAATGTCAAACCGACCTTGCACTAATGTGATAAACCACACATGACGGTGGTATATTATTTTTCTTATAGATTACTGAACTTAGTGACCTATTTTTGAAGAGGACTTTTGAGTTTGTATTCATGTGAGTGGCCTGTGACCTTATATTTTGTAATCTCTTAGTCTAGTTTCAATGTCAGGTTTATCTTACTCTCAAAGCATGAGTTTGCCTCTATTTTTGTTCCCTTAAAAGTTTTTGGAATGTTGGTGTTATTCCTCCCTCGTGTTGAAAGACACACTGGGGAAGCCATCTGGAACAAGAGTTTTCTTTGTGGGAAAGTTTTAAATTATGGCCTCTATTTACTTAATAGGGATAGTGGTATATATACCTTCATCTGTTTAGTTTTGCAAAGTCGTGTCTTTCAATGAATTAGTCCTTTTTTACATAAATCATTACTTTGTTGTCATAGACTTTCTTACAATAAACTTGTATCTTTGCAGTGTCTATAGGACCTGTAGTGATAACTTTTTTCTTTCCTTACATTACTAATTTGTACTGTATCTCTTTCTTGACCTTTCTTGCTAAAGATTCGTATTTGTTGTTTGTAACTGCATGACAAAGTACCCAAAATTTAATGTCTTCAAACAATACTGGTCTGTGGTAGGCACACTCCTAAAATGGGCCCCCAGAATCTATGTGTTGTGTTTTACTCTGCATAGTATCCTGTCTTTGGATATGATAGTATATGTTAGACTTCCTCTTGCGAGCTGGCACTAGCGATAGTCTCCGTGCTGGTCTGGTGAAGTGAGAATCCACGCCGAGGAAACCCAGCTGCCCGCCGCCTCCAGGACCTAAGGGTGGCCTCTAGCCCATGGCCAGCCAAAAACCCGGGTACTGCATCACGCAAACATAAGGAAATGGATTCTGTCAACAGTCTGAGCGGGTTTGAAAGTGGCTTCTTGCCCAGAAACACCTCCACATAACAACTGAGTCCAGCTGACTTGTGAGACACCCTGGGCAGAGAAGTCCCTTGAGCTGTCCCCAAGTTCCTGGCACATGGAAAATGTAAGATACTAAATATGCCTTTCCTTTTCTTATTTTTTAAAATTTAAATTCAAGCTAATTAACATATAGTGTCATAATGATTTCAGGAGTAGAATCAAGTGATTCAGCACTTACATATAACACCCAATGCTCATCCCAACAAGTGCCCTCCTTAATGCCCATTGTCCATTTGGCCCACCCCCCACCCAATACGACACCAGTAACCCTCAGTTTGTTCTCTGTAGTTAAGAGACTGTTATGGGGGCACCTGAGGGCTCAGTTGGTTAACGGTCCAACTTCGGCCCAGGTCATGATCTCGTGGTTTGTGAACAGCTCAGGCCTTGCGTCGGGCTCTGTTCTGACAGCTCAGAGCCTGGATCCTGCTTCAGATTCTCTTTCTCTCTCTGCCTCTTCCCCATTCCTGCTCTGTCTGTCTGTCTCTCTCAAAAATATATATATATATAAAAAAAGAATCTCTTATGGTTTGTCTCCATCTCTGTTTTTATATTATTTTGGCTTCCCTTCCCTTAATTTCATCTGTACTGTATCTTAAATTCCACATATGAGAGAAGTCACATGATATGTGTCTTTCTCTGATTTCGCTTAGCATAACACACTCCAATTCCATCCATGTTGTTGCAAGTGGCAATATTTCATTCTTTTTGACTGCCGAGTAATAATACGCCATTGTACTGTATATCACATCTTCTTTATCCATTCATTAGTCGATGGACATTTGGGCTCTTCTGATATTTTAGCTATTGTCAATAGTGCTGCTATAAACATTGGGGTGCATGTGCCCTTTTGAATCAGCACTGCTGTATCCTTTGGATAAATTCCTAGTAGTGCAATTGCTGGGATGTAGGGTAGTTCTATTTTTAATTTTTTGAGGCACCACCATACTGTTTTCCAGAGTGGCTGCACCAGCGTGCATTCCCACCAGCGGTGAACAAGGTTTCCTCTTTCTCCGCATCCTCACCAGCATCTGTTGTTGCCTGAGTTGTTCATGTTAGCCACTCTGACAGGTGGGAGGTGGTATCTCATCGTGATTTTGATTTGTATTTCCCGATGATGAGTGAGGTTGAGCATCTTTTCATGTGTCTGTTAGCCATCTGGATGTCCTCTTTGGAAGAGTGTCTATTCATGTCTTCTGCCCATTTCTTTACTGGCTTATTTTGTTTGTTTGGGTATCGAATTTGATAAGTTCTTTATAGATTTTGTATACTAATCCTTTATCTGATATGTCATTTGCAAATATCTTCTCCCATTCTGTCGGTTGCCTTTTAGTTTTGCTGATTGTTTCCTTCACTATACAGAAGCTTTTTATCTGGATGAGGTCCTAATAGTTCATTTTTGCTTTAGTTTCCCTTGCCTTGGGAGACATGTCAAGTAAGAAGTTGCTGCGGCTGAGGTCAAAGAGGTTGTTGTCTACTTTCTCCTCTAGGATTTTGATGGCTTCCTGTCTTACCGTTAGGTCTCTCATCCATTTTGAGTTTATTTTTGTGTGTGGTGTGAGAAAGTGGTTCAGGTTCATTCTACTACATGTCGCTGTCCAGTTTTCCCAACACCATTTGCTGAAGAGACTGGTTTTTTTTTCCATCAGATATCCATTCTTTCCTGCTTTGTAAAATCTTAGTTGGCCATACATTTATGGGTCCATTTCTGGGTTCTCTGTTCTGTTCCATTGATCTGAGCGTCTGTGTCTTGGGCCCATACCATACTGTGTTGATGATTACAGCTTTGTAATACATCTTAAAGTCCGGGATTGTGATGCCTCCAGCTTTGGCTTACTTTTTCGGGATTACTTTGGCTCTTCAGCATCTTTTCTGCTTCCATACAAATTTTAGGATTGTTTATTCAAGCTCTGTGGACAATGCTGGGTTCTGTTGATAGGGATTGCTAAATATTTGTTTTCTTAAACTCTTCATTTGTGGTAATTTGTTATGCAACAATGGAGAACAAATATCTTGTCTCATATCGTTTCTGTGGGTCCAGATTTCAGGAATACTTTACGTGGATGGCGTTGTTTTGTGTTGTAATCAGCATGTGGGCCAGAGCTGCAGCATCTCAAAGCTTGACTAAAGCTGAGGGATCTGATTTCAAGGTGGCACACTCAAAATGGCGGCAAGATCGTGCTGGCTATTAGAAGAACTTAGTAATTTAGCACATTAATTTCTCTGTAGGATTGCTTGAGGGTCCTTACAACTTGGTAGTTCATTTAAAAAAATTTTTTTTTACATTTATTCAGTTTTGAGAGACAGAGCATGAGCTGTGGAGGGGAAGAGAGAGAGAGAGAGAGACAGAATCTGAAGCTGTGAGCACAGAGCCCAACTTGGGACTCGAACCCACAAATCATGAGATCATGACCTGAGCCGAAGTTGGGCACTTAACTGACTGAGCCACCCAGGAGCCCCAGTAGTTCATTTTATACAGAGCGATTGATCTGTGAGAGAGGAAGCGGAAAGCTGCGATGTCTTTTATAAACTGGCCTCGAATGTCACACTCCGTTATTGGCATTTTCGTCTTAGTAACACAGGCCAGCCCTACTCGCTACAAGAGAGCCTGAGAGAGGGCTGTTCAGGGGCACGGATGGCAGGAGGTGAGAACTGTGGCAGGCTGGATACTACAGAAATTACCAATGGTATCATTCAAATCACCAGTTTTTGGCTTTTTGTATTTTCTCCATTGTGCAGTTGTTTTACTTACTTGTTTATTTATTTATTGATAATGTAATTTATTGTCAAGTTGGCTAACATACAGTGTATGCACAGTGCTCTTGGTTTGGGGGCTAGATTCCCATGATTCATCGCTTATATACAACACCCAGTGCTCATCCCAACAAGTGCCCTCCTCAACGCCCATCACCTATTTTCCCCTCTTCCCCGCAGCCCTCCCCACCCCAACCATCCACCCTCAGTTTGTTCTCTGTATTTAAGAGTCTCTTATGGTTTGCCTCCCTCCCTCTCTGTTTGTAACTATTTTGTCCCCTTCCCCTCCCCCATCATCTTCTGTTAAGTTTCTCAAGTTCTACATATAAGTGAAAACATAGGAAATCTGTCTTTCTCTGACTGACTTACGTCATTCAGCATAATATCCTCCAGGTCCATCTGTCTTGCTGCCAATGGCAGGATTTCATTCTTTCTCGTTGCCAAATAGTACTCCATTGTATATATAAACCACATCTTTATCCATTCATAGTTGATGGATACTTAGGCTCTTTCCATGATTTGGCTATTGTTGAAAGCGCAATGTATTTTCATTGATTTCTGCTTTGACCCTCATTATTTCCATCTTTAAGTTTTCTGTTTTAAAAAATTTTTTTAATGTTTATTTTTGAGAGAGAGAAAAACAGAGTGTGAGCAGGGGGAGGGACAGAGAGAGGGGAACACACTGAATCCAAAGCAGACTCCAGGCTCTGAGCTGTCAGCATAGAGCCCAACGTGGGGCTTGAACTCACAAACCATGAGATCATGACCTGAACCAAAGTCAGATGCTTAACTGACTGAGCCACCCAGGTGCCCCAAGTTTTCTGTTCTTTTTTGAAAAAAATTTTGAGGGATGTCTGAGTGGGTCAGTCATTTAAGCGTCTGGCTTCAGTTCAGGTCATGATATCACAGTTTGTGAGTTCAAGCCCTGCTCTCAGTGCAGAGCCTGCGTCAGATCCTCTGTCTCCCTCTCTCTCTTTACCCTTCCCCCAATCTCTTTCTCTCTCTCTCAAAAGTAAATAAACGTTTTAAAATTTTCTTTTGATATAGATACTGATATCTTTGTTTTGCAGCCTACTCTTTCCAATAGGTGCACTGAAGACTATGAATTTCCCTCCAAGCCCAGATTTAACTAAAGTCCCCAAGTGTTTATTTTTTGTGAAGCTGTATTCGAGTACGAGATGTGCACAAGAAAGTGCACAGTGTTGAATATACAGGTTCATGAATTATCCCAAAGTAAACACACGTGTAACCTGCTTGTAACCACACTTTTAACCCCATCGAGAGATAGACAACTATTAGTTATTTCAAAGCTTGGGTCTCATAATACTGCCTGTTCCTTTAAAGGTCATGTCTGATCATTCCAACTCCCGAATCACTTATAGTTTTGTCTTTCTTGTCTGTTTTTCAGCCATTTGGTCACGTATCTTGGCATTCCTGGATTTTTTTTTTCTTATTGAACGCTTGACATTCTTTGTGAAAATCATACAAGTTTCGGTAGATGTTATCCATAGAGGATTTTATGTCCCTTGGTCATCAGTTCATTTAGCCTAGGGTGGTCTATTCTCGGTTTGCATTTATTCTTAGGATGTACTATTTCAGAGATCTGAGCTGAAAACTCGGGGCCTTTACTGGTGCCCTTCCCTTTCCGCATGTCTATTTCGTTTTCATTCCCGGCACCGTGGCACCGGCCAGACCTCTGCTCCTCTGTGGTCAGGAGGTTCCTCCGGCAGGTCTCAGGGGGCTCAATGTCTGTGCTCCCGTTTCTTAGGGTCTTGGCTCATTAAGCCTTGGCTGTTTGGGTGGAGTTCAACCCAATGTTTTCCTCTCCCAGCCCAGTGCGCCCACTGGAAGCTCTATGAAACCACCTGTGTTTGGCCTCCGTGACCCAGCGATGAGTCAGCAAATGCCAAAGGGCCAGCGCAGGGGGACGTGCGGCCAACTCCAGTAGCTGACAGTGCAGAGCCCGCTTGGGATTCTGTCTCTCCCTCTCTCTCTGCCCCTCCCCTGCTCAGATGCCCCTCTCTGTCTCTCTCAAAATAAATAAATAAACTTAAAAAAAAAAAGCAATGAAAAGATCTACATCCTGCTTTCTGTGGCTCAGATGCTTGTAATGACGGGACATTTCAGGGTTCGTTTGTCCCCTCTGTGAATTGTGAGGTGGGCTTTTCAGACTAAATGTAGCCCCGTTGGGGCTACACATATATGCACCTTGTCCTAACTTATGCTTCTGCATTCTGTTGTCTATGTGTATATATAGTCTTTGAAAATGTTCAGAGCCGGGGCGCCTGAGGGGCTCAGTCGGTTAAGCCTCCAACTTCGGCTCAGGTCAGATCTCACGTTCATGGGTTTGAGCCCTATGTCAGGCTCTGTGCTGACAGCTCAGAGTCTGGAGCCTGCTTCTGGTTCTATGTCTCCTTCTCCCTCTGCCCCTCCTCCTCTCATGCTCTGTCTCTCTCTGTATCAAAAATAAATTAAAAAAAAAAAAAAGAAAATGTTCAGAGCTGTAGAATAGTTCAAAGTCACACAATGAACATTTCCATACTCTTCACATGGATTTGATTGTTTACATTTCGCCAGAGTTGATTTCTCTTTCTCTCCCTTCCCAGACAGATAGATACACACGCGCGCACACACACACACACACACACACACACACACACACGAACATGCACATGCACACTTTTTGAACCACTTGAAAGATGCACACACCATCACACTTCATGTTTCTCCTAAGAACCGGGATACTCTTCTGTAACCACAATACCACTAACACACCCCCCGAATTTAACACTGATACATTAATATTATGTGCGGTCCCTGTTCATATTTTCCCAGCTGTCTTAATAATGTGCTTTATGCTTCTTCTTTTTTTTTTTTTAATCATTGGGACCCTTTTCAGGATTACACTTGGCCTTTAATCGTTTTAGTCCTTCAGTCTTGTTTAGTGTAGAGCCGTGTCCGTATTTTTTTTCCCTTCACTCCACTGATATTTTTGAAGTGGCCCGCCCAGTGACCTTACAGAAGGTTCCATGCTGGATTTGTCTGACGGTTGCCTCGCTGTGTTTTGAGTCAGGTACGTGCACAAGGGTCGTAATGTCACACGGACGATGCTGTCTCTTTCGTTGTGCTTTCCATGCACCTGCCACCCTCCCCGTGAGAAGAAGGACCAAGCGGTGGCCTATGCGACACCACGTGCCGGCTCCTGCGGCGCCGGCCCTGGCAGCCTTGAGAACGAGTCTTTGTCTTCTTGACACATCCCCCAGCTCTTCAGCTCATTTCATCCGTGTCTTCTGTTTCAGCAGTGACCTTGTATCAAGGTACAGAACTGACATCACGCGCCTCCTGGTAGGAGGAAAAGGAGAGGAAGGACTCGCCCCTCCCCCCAAGACCTCTCCTAGCACAGGAGGGAAGCTGACCCGTAGGAAAGAATTTTCCAGTGTGAGGGGAGAGAATACCTTCCAGCTCCGGGCCACAGCACAGATGTGAGCGTGGCAGGAAGAGTGGCTCGGGGGCTGGTAACTGGGGCCGACCCCGCTCTCCATGCTTTTATTTTCACTGCTTCCCAGTATGTACTGACGATTCTGATTAGATTTACGTCCTCCTCGCTTCCACACTCACTGTAGTCGGTCCCATTTTTACTGCCTCCCTCATGTTGACTCACTGGGGCCCTCCCCTCCCCTGCCCTGTAATACCCATGGTAACCTCTTCCTGGTGTTCTCACCTGTGCTCTGCCTCGCTGTACCCAAGTTGGTCTGTGTGACCAGTGACATACGGCAGAAGTGGTGTGTCACTTCCAAGACTAGGTTATAAAAGACTGGAGCTTTGTCGTGGGCTGGTCTTCAATCTCTTTCTCCCTCTCTCCCTCTCCCTCTCCCTCCCCCTCTCCCCCCCCCTCTCTCTTTCTCATACCTACCCGTTGCCATGTCATGAACACACTCACGCATTCTATGGAAAGCCCTGCATGGGGAGGAACGGAGCCAAGAACCAGTGAGGACTGGCTCGTGCCAGGAGCTCAGTGAGTGAGCTTCCGGGCGGGTTCTCCAGCCTCAGCCGCATCTTGAGATGCTGGCAGCCCCAGCCATCACCTTGACTGTAATCTCTAAAGAGACTGAGCCAGACCCACCCAGCTAGGGCGTCCCGGATGCCCGACCCTCAGAACTGCGAGATGATAGGTACCTGCTGCTTTAAGCCTCTAAGCTTTGCGATAATTTGCTACGTGGCCTTGGAGTCAGCCGCCATGTTGTATCTGCTACTGTAGAAACCTGGATTTTGATCTCCCCCGCCTATACCTGGTTTTGCACTTCTCTCTAGACTTGAGTATTTTGTGTTGTTGGGTAAGTGATATAGTTACAAATTTCAAAAACAACAAATTATAACAACATATAGTGGAAAATCTCGTTCTGTAACACACCCACCCAGTTCCTGCCTTGCAGGCAGCCACTCATTCCTTTCTGATATATCATTCCAGGGGTAGTTTACATATTATATATATTGGTATGTAAAATATATATTTATACATATAAATAAATTTATATATAAACAATATATATTTACATAGAAAATCATATATATGCTCTATAATCATATAGGAGCATATTGTGTAAGCTACATTCCTTTCTCTGTTCTGTACTTTGCTCTTTTTCTTTCTTTTTTTAATGTTTATTTATTTTTGAGAGGCAGAGAGAGAGCACAAGCAGGTGAGGGGCAGAGAGAGAAGGAGACACAGAAACAGAAGCAGGCTCCGGGCTCCGAGCAATCAGCATGGACCCCGGCGCAGGGCTCGAACCCATGGACTGTGAGGTCATGACCTGAGCCAAAGTCGAACGCTCAACCAACTCAGCCACCCAGGCATCCCTATACTTTGCTTTTTTCACCTAACATTACATTTTGCTTTCTTTTTATATTATCATGAGTTCTCATATTTTAAACAACCGTATAATATTCCACTGTATAGATTTGCCATAATTGATTTAACCAGTCCACTACTGACAGGCGGATTGTCTTCAGTTGTTTGCTGCTGTGATAGGGTGAGTAAAAGGTGTCAACATCTTAATCCCTGGAACCTGTGAATGTGTCACCTTCCAAGGCAAAATGGGCTTTGCAGCTGTGATTAAGGGGCGTGAAGAGGGGGAGAGGAACTTGTATTATCCAGGTGGCCGCCATGTAATCAATCACCAGTCCTTTTTTAAGAGCAGAAGCGTTAGCGTCGGGAAGAAGGTGCCGGCGGAGCTTGCAGTGGGAGAGGGTTGGACCCAAGGATTGTGGGACCACCGCAGAAGCTGGCGAAGGCTCAGAAACTCCTCTCCCCCAGAACCTCCGGAAACAATGAGCCTTTGATTTTAGCTGGGCAAGACCGGCTGTGGACTTCTGACCTCCAGAACTGTAAGATAATGAACTTGTGTTGTTTTAAGGCTGTATTTATGGGAGGCGGTTGCAGTCACAGGAAACACACAGCTACAGTTACAATTATAAACAGAGTTGCATTAAGTTATCTCGTTCTTTGGACATTGTGCATTTTCTGCAAGCACATTTGCAAAAGAAACGACTAGATGTGGAGCTGCCCGAAGGCGGTGCTAGTTTGGCTCAGGCCCACTTCCAAGGGTAACATTCGTGGGAACTTCCGCAGTCTCTCCAACTAGTGCATAGTCAAACTTTCAGATTTTTAACGTTTAATCATTGATTTTTAACGTTTAATAATTGAAAAACCCTAATTCCTTTGAACAAGCTAATTATTACTCCATATTCCTCGTCCGCGCACCACATTTAGAATCTCTTTCAGAGTGAAGACTAAGTCCTTATTTCTTTTTACTCTGTGCTGTTTGCCCGTGTTCCTCCTACCACCTTACACAGAGTGGGTCTCCCCTAAGAATGATAAAACGATGTGTATTTAAAGGCATCCGTTCCACAATAGCGGGCAAGAAATGTTGTATAGAATCCACTTTATCCATCTTTATCTCCAACAACTATCATTTACGAAAACAAAACGTTTCCTCTGTTTTGGACGAAAACATCCTTGTAATCTTGACAAGTGCAGAGTTAAGAAGTGGGGGCCGGCCCTGCTTGTGCCCCTCCCCTCCTTTGTTTTCTGATGTCTGACTGATGGCTGTAAAGTGGGGTCACCAACGTGTGGCCTCCCCTTGCCTCTGTGCCCCAGGCAGCTACCGCAGACCTTTCTCCTTTAAGGGCACCAGGATCCCGGCTCCTGGGCGGGGGCCAATCCTCACTGATTATTTGCACAACAGCTAAAACTTGTTTGTGCTACTTAAGGACTAATAGCTGCACCCCGGGCTCTAACCTTCTGCTTATCCAGCGGAGAACGAAACCTGTAGAAACTTCTGCCACCTTCCTTCTCGTGGCTTGGGGGCGGTTCTGCCTCGGTCGGTTCCTTATGCTTTCTCCTATTTTCACTGCCAACCTCTTTCCTTTTTTGAGATCTTAAAATTTCACAGAAAAAGCTGTCCCTTTTCCTAAAAACACTGGAGATTTTTTTCCAAATTAGTTTCTTTTGTTTATAATGTAAACTGGTTGGTCTGAAATTGAATTTAAAAAGTTTGTTTGGTAGAAGTTCTGACCCGAAATATCCTGGCTAATCACTTGATTAGCTGAGGCTTATTTATTGCATAGCGTGTAGCCTCAATGTGAACCCGTGTATACGTTTCAGAATTTCCAAAACTTCTAAGAAACCACAAAGCCCAAGTATTTTTTTAAATGTTTGTTTATTTTTGAGAGAGGGACAGAGTGTGAGCGGAAGAGGGGCAGAGAGAGAGGAAGACAGGATCTGAAGCAGCTCCAGGCTCTGAGCTGTCAGCCCAGAGTCTGACGCGGGGCTCGAACTCACAAACTGTGAAATCATGCCCTGAGCCGACATCAGACGCTTAACCTACTGAGCCACCCAGGTGCCCCAAAACTTAAGCACAGGAAGCCTTGGAAATACAAAACAAATCTATTGACAATGAGCCTGATTATAGAAGTTCTTTGGTTACTGACAAGGGTATCACGTGGTGAGGCCTTTTAAGAAAGACCTGTGACTGTCCACCTGCTCTTCTGAATCGCTGGTAGTTAATACCCAACAAAGGCTCTGAAGATAGACTGGTGCTTCTCCAGCCTTTTCTGATCACCTGCCCACGTTTTGATGGGCTCTCATTCCACGTGAGACCCAACCTCGAGCCGTTTCAGGCCTGCCGGGAGGAGGGCGTGCGCGTGAAGTGCCTGTCCGAGGGCCTGGTGCTTCGTGTGCTGGTGTACCGATCTGTTGTGGGGCAGTGAGCGGGTGGCCCATGACTGTACCCGAAGCACGCATGACGGGAACTTGATGACGAAGGAGTCCCGAGGCTGTTGGCCTGAGTCGGGTCAGTTTGGCCCGGGCGTCTCTGCTAGAGCTTTCTGGTAAGAGTCCTGCCCAGCACTGCCTCCAAATAGCACCTCTTCACGTGGAGTTAATTTTAGATCCAAATGAGCTAATGTTGGGATGAGCCCTGGGGTTGTATGTCAGCCAGTTCGACGATAAGTTGTATTAAAAAATAAAAAGGAAACAAAAGAACTAATATACAGAGCTGTGATTGTGCTAAGGACATTTAAATTGTCACCAGAACTGCTATTTCTAAACTCCCCACCTCCCCGTCACAGTGTGGGACACTCCTCTTCTCCCATAGGGAATCAGCTGCCTGTGGACAGCGTTTTCCCCCAACACACAATGTGTAACGGTCCTCATTCTTCTTTGATGTAACAATCTCAACCTCCATTGCTTTTTCATTTTCCAAAGCTCCATTGTGTATCTTTTTAGGTCTTTAAGAAAACGAAACCTCCATAGTCTCTTATGTGGTCATTTCCACACCCCGCTCCCTGTCTCAGCGGTGGTAAGCCCCGGGAGTCCAAGAACCACACGCCTGCCTGTTCACTGTGTCACCAGCACTTTCACAGTGTGGACACTTAGGGCCTCAAGGATTGGATCCGTAAATGGAAGTGTGGGCAGGATTGAAAACTTCCAAGATTAGGGGAAACGTATCGTGCTATGGATAAAGCAGCATTGACCCAAGACAGTGTTTCTTTACCGTATTTTCATTATTTTTCCCCAGGGGGAAAAATTAAATTCTCCCAAAGGAAAATTAAATACATTGAAGGAAATTAAATATTCAGATATGGTTGAGCTTTGAAAGGTCACTGTAATAGCTAAGGTCCCCTCCCCCACCTCCAGGAATTACTTTGGGGGCATGTTTAAGTGGAATGTCTCTGATTTGAGGCCTGGTCTCCTGTTTCTTTGGGGAGCTTGTGTTTACTTCCTGAAGATTTGATTGACCGTAGAAGGTGAGGGCGGTTGTCCTCAGAAGTGTGGTTTGCGAGCTCCTGGGCTGGGTGGGGATGGGAGGTGAAATGAGAGAATTTCTGGCAGTGAACCTCTATTCCATCCGAGGGAGGTTTGGTGAGAAGGAGCCAGGGAGACTGGAGGCAGTTGACAAAACCTTGGGAAAAACTGGTAGATCCAGTTCTCCCAGGAATCAATCCAGGCACAGTAAACTTGACAGTGAAGCAAAAATGGCTTTGCCTTGTGTGGGGAGAATGGCGCCTCCGGAGCACAGGTTCACGCACATCCTTTGTCGCCATTGGTTTTGTTCAACTTGGTGTCAACTGGGCTGGGCACGACAAGACTGGAAAACCGGAAAGGGTGTGATGTGACCCTCACATATTTTTTCCCACTGAAGCACAGGTTTTTTCCCCTATAATTTGGAGTGATTGGCATTTTCAAATTTAATTGCTCTATATCAACTTCACAGTTTGTAATCTGCGATTCGCTGTTTCTTTCCTCACAGTTGAACTATTTTGTTCCTCCGGGTATGAGAAAGGAATGCAGGGTTTAGGAATCGGATTTCTATCCATGGAAAATACGAGCCGTCTGCATTTCCCTCACCTAGGTTCACGGAGAAGGGAGTCTAACAGACAACCTTTATGGACCTGGGGCAAACTATATTGATTGGGTGCTGTGTATATTTGGAAACAAAAATCTATAGTTAAATCTTGGCCCTGCGTTATTTATCACAGCCAAAGATGGGCACAACGCGGGCGTCCGTGATCAGGTGGACAGATCAGCTAACAATGTTTATACGTACAACGGGGTACCACTGAGCCTCAAAAAGGAAGCATTCTGACACAGGCTACAGCATGGATGAACCTCGAAGACCATATGCAAGTGAAATAAGCCAGCCACAGAAGGACAAATACCGTGTGATTCTACTGTCAAAGGACACAGATAATTGAGGAATTCTTGTCCTTTACGAGAAAGTGAGCCACGGAGGGGGGACTGTAATGTCCCATAAGCAATGGGACGCTCTACCCGAGGGATTTGGGGCAGGAGTGAGTTTTATGCAGCTTTAGAGGAACAATGCAGAGACGGCGTGATGTGCTTCTGTGACCTCATTCAGAAAGCTCAGGGAGGAGTTAGGTAGAGCCCAGAGCTGGCTCAGCATTTGGGGATGGGCTGACTGGATGTAGGGCGTTGCTAGTCAAGCGGGAACATTTACTGGAACACAGAAGTTTGGTTTGCTGATACGACACCTGGGGCTGGAATGCCTCTAATGTGGCCTAGAAATGTAGTTCTCTACTTCCTAGAGTAGTCAAACCCACAGACACAGAACGTAGAATAGAGCTCGCCAGCAGCTAGGGGAAAGGGGTGGGGATTGTTTAGTGGATGAGCACAGGATTTCAGTTTAAGATTAAAAAAGTTCTGGAGATGTGTAGTACTGATGGCTGTACAGTAATGTGCGTGTCCCTAATACCACTGATTGTACACCTACAGACGGTTACACTGGGGGCGCCTGAGTGGCTCAGTCGGTTGAGCATCTGACTCTTGATTTCAGCTAAAGTCCTGGTCCCAGGGTCAGGGGACCCACCCCCATGTCGGGCTCCACACTGAGCGTGGAGTCTGCTTAAGAGTCTCTCTCTCATGACAGCCAAAACCAAGAGCTGGGTGCCTAACCGACCGAGCCACCCAGGCACCCCGACGATGACTTAGAGTCTAGATTGCTCAACTGATCAGTCAACAGAGGACACTGAGGCCATGCCTCAAAGTGCAGGGGAAGTATATCGCCTCAGGCGGTGACTGCTGCCTTTTGCCCAGAACTGTGCTTTTTTAAAAAAAATTTTTAACTTTCCTTTCGGATATAACAATCATGAAAATGTGTGTAAAAAAACTTTTGCCACTTAGTGGGGAAACTTAAGCTAAATAATGTTTAGCATCTTCATTATTTTTTTCCCCATATATTTATTTTTTGAAAGAGAGACAGCACAAGTGGGGGAGGGGCAGAGAGAGAGGGAGATACAGAATCTGAAGCAGCTCCAGGCTCTGAGCTGTCAGCACAGAGCCCGATGCGGGCCTTGAACCCACAAACTGTGAGATCATGACCTGAGCTGAAGTCAGACACTTAACTGACTGAGTCATCCAGGCACCCCAGCATCTTCATTCTTAAATGAAAAGATTATTTTAAAAACTCTAAGATTACTATTTTGTAATTGACCAGACAGTACAGAATTATTGAAACTTTGGATATAAAAAAAAATTAATTCCCTGTGTTTTGTCCCCTTGCTGCAGGGCACTGGTGGACATAAGTAATTTCGACGCTCTGAACAGACACGGTATAGGAGGCAGGAGAAGAAAGCCACAGTCATTTAGCCTGCACATTTTGCTTTTTGTTTTTCTGGAATTCAGGTGCAGCCTGATCCTTAAAAATCTCTGGCCTCCGAGTCTCTCAGAACATTGGTGGCACTTTTAGCTCCGTGCTAAAAGTGAGATGTGACTTTGGATGACACGTGTCCTGATAGCCATTTTCATAAGGTACCCAGATGAATTATGGTTTTATCCCTCCGTGTTCCCTAGATTTATTAAGTAGAAACTTTCAGGAAAGTTTTGTTGTTTTGGGTAAAACGTTCTAATTTTGTGTCTCCTGGAGCAGTCCTAGTAATAAATGCAGGTGGTCTGGAATGATTGGTCTTTGGCAGAAGGTCACGTGAACGCTTCTGTGTTTCTATGTGATTTGTGACTAAGGTGAACCCACACTGTTGAGACCATCAGGATAAAGAGCAAGTGTGTCTGAGTTGGGCTCGGCCACCGTGGTCGCCGTCGGCCCAGAGCGAGCCCTGGGAAGCAGACAGCCCAGCAGTGGCACAAAACCTCTGGCGATGGGGTCTGGCAAGCCGTTGGCAAACCCAATCTATCAGCAGACCAAGGCTTTGATACGAGGTGAGGCTTTCCAGTGAAGGTGTCCATGGGTTTGTATCCAGTTAAAAATCAGCTTTCAATGTATTCAAGAACCCTGTTTGTTTTAAAGCAAATTTGGGGGATGCTTATGTCTGTCCACTTTTGTTCTTTTGTGGAGCTGCCTACGAATGATGCTGGCCATCGGATTATTTCATCCATTCATCAGAAAATCTGTGCGTCACTCTCCCTGCTCTCTTGATCTTGACTGTTCTTGGCCTTTTGCACTTACCTCATAAGTCACTTCGAAAATCTGTATGTTTTGCAAAAGTTGTCGAGATTTCCATTGGGATTAAATCGATAGGTCATTCTGGGGAGAATGTTACAGGATCAAATCTTCCAAACTATGAGCTTTATTTCTCTCCCCATTTCTTATGTCTTTAGTACACTCTAAAATGCTGTGATTTTCTCCATTAAGGCCTTCCACCTTTCGTAGGTTGATTACTAGTTTCATTGCATTTTCAGTGCTATTGTAAATTATTTGAATTGTTAAAGTTTAATTTTTTAAAAATGTTAATTATTTTGAGAGAGAGCGCGTGTGTGTGCATGCAAACTCAGGAGGGGCAGAGAGAGCAGGAGAGAGAGAATCCCAAGCAGGGGAGGGGCAGAGAAAGAGAAGGACACAGAATCTGTCAGCATAGAGCATGACATGGGGCTCAGTCTCCTGAACCTGAGATCATGACCTGAGCCGAAATCGAGTCTGAGTGCTGGGTGGCTCAGTGCACTGAAGGTCTGACTTCAGTTCGGGCCACGATGTCGCAGTTCACGAGTTTGAGCCTCACGTCAGGCTCACTGCTGTCAGTCAGTCTGTCAGCACAGAGCCCACTTTAGGTAGTCTGTCCCCCTCTGCCTCTCCCTCACTTGTACTCCCCTCAAAAAAAAAAAAAAAAAAAAGTTGGAAGGTTAACGGACTGAGCTGCCCAGGTGCCCCAAAATTTAACTTTTAATTGTTGGGTGTATGACTAGGTAACTTGCTCATTACTTATATAGACTTTTTAATTTTCAATATATGTAACTAAATCATCTACAAATAAGTTTTTTCGTTATTACCAATTCTTTGGCCTTTTACTGATTTTCCATATTTCACTGACAAGGACCTACAGTAAAACGTTGACCAGCAGTGCTCACATCCTTGTTTTCTGTCCAGTTTCAGACAAAGCTTTCAATATTTCATGTCAAGAATGTCTTTTATTTCTGGTAGATCTCCTTTAATCAGAATAAAGTTCCCTTCTATTCCTAATTTGCTTATTTTAAAACCTGGGATGGATTTTGAATGTTAACAAATACTTCTTCTGCATCTGAGATGAATATTTGTTTTGTCCTTTAATCGGCTGATGTGTGATTTAAGATTTGGGTTTTTTTAGGGGCACCTGGGTGGCTCAGTTGGTGAAGCGTCCGACTTCGGCACAGGTCATGATCTCACGGTTCGTGGGTTCGAGCTGCGCGTTGGGCTCTGTGCTGACAGATTCTGTGTCTCTTTCTCTGCCCCTTCCCTGCTCATGCTGTCTTTCTCTGTCTCTCAAAAATAAACATTAAAAATATATTTTTTTAAATTTTGTTTTTTTTCATCTTAAAGTCCAACAATCAACAAAACCTACATTATCCTTTTACTATGTTGCTGGCTTTAGTTTGCAAATAGATCTGTAGACGTCACAAATTTGCAGATAGTACGCTTCATTCTTTTTAGCATAGCCCTGTGACTTGACAAATAGAGTCCTGTGATCACTACCACTTTGATCTGTAGCCCGCTGTCACGCTAAGAATTACCTTGTGCCGCCCCTTAATAGAGCCCCGCCCCCTTTAGCCCTTGGCAACCACTGACCTGTGTCCCTCTATGTTGTCTTTTCCAGAATGTCATTAGCATAATGCATTTGAGATTTACTCATTGTGTCAACAGTTCATTCTTTTTATTTATACTTCGTATTACATGGTTTATTCACCATTGGCGGAACATGGAACATTTTCACTGATTGGTGTGTTGTGCATGAATTGGCTGCACGTGGCTACAAATGGGTTTTTGAACGTAGGCTTTCATTTCAGTAAATACCTCGGAGTAGGATTGCTGGGTCACATGGTCAGTATATGTGTGACTCTATAAGAAACTGCCGAATTGTTTTCCAAAGTGGCTGTAACATTTCAGTTTCTGTGATCTAGGGATATTTGAGCTATTTCCTCTTGAGTTCATCTGTGTACAGGAGGCTTGACCGGACCCGTGTTCTGTGTGGAGCTGGAGTTCTGTAACAGAAAGATTAATAAGTGGGGGGAAAATAGCCTGTGTGGGGGTGGGAGGGGTGGGGTGTGCACATCACACAGGGGTCCCTCAGTGAAAAGCAATTCACAGTGCTGGCTGAGAAGAGCCTGCTGATCCAGCATCTTTAGTAAAGCGCAGTATGTTTGCAGAGAAATGACAGGAGAAAAGGAAAGCAGTTTTAGGCTTCCAAGGGCAACAAGCTCAGAAAGTAAAAAAAAAAAAAAAAAAATATATATATATATATATATATGCATACATATATATATATCCATGTGTATATATATATGAAACTAATGAAGTAAAGTTTGGTGGCAGATTCCTCTGGTGCCGTCTCTGGGTTGGGAGGTTCTTTTTCCAGTAAAAGAAAAATCTACATCCTGACTTTGGGCATAAAAGAGGGAGCATCAAACTTTTCCAATGGTTTGCTGCTGCTTAATTGCCTTCAGCTCAAAATTATTTTTATGTAAAAGAGGCCGATTTTGGGGTGACATTCTGGTTCCTTCAGTAATTTGTCTTTTTTAAAAATGTTTATTCATCGTTGAGATCGAGCAAGAGCAGGGGGTGGGGAGACAGAGGGAGAGAGAGAGAGACTCTCCAGCAGGCTCTGGCTGTCAGCACGGAGCCTGACGTGGGGCTGGATCTCACCAACCATGAGATCATGTCCTGAGCCCAAATCGAGAGTCAGGCACGCCGCTGACAGAGCCACCAGGCGCCCCCAGTAACTTGTCTTTCTAGGGGTTGATCCATTTCATCTAATTTGTAGAATTTCTAGACAAAGTTCTTTTCAGTAGTATCTTTTCCTAGCCTAGTGTCTGTAGGGCCTGGAATGTACTCCCTTTCTTTTTCTGGGTATTGGTAATTTGTGTTTCTCCCTTTTTCTTGGTCGGTCTACCTAGAGCTTTAACCATTTTATTTTCCCAAAGAAACTGGCTTGGATTTCATTGACTTTTCTATTTCTGTTTTAGATTGTATTGGTTGAGTCTCTTATATTTAGTCTTCTGCTTGACTTGGGTTTATTCTGCTTTTCTCTGCTTAAGTAGATATTTAGATGATTGACTTGACACTTTTCTGATGTAATAACTTTGTGTTATAAATCTTCCTCTTAGCACAAATTTAGTTAAGCTGATTATGTTTGTTCAGTTCAAAATATTTTCTAGTTTTTCTTGATCTCCTCTTTGACCCACACAGCATTTACAAGAACATTGTTTAGGGGTGCCTGGGTAGCTCAGTCGGTTAAGTGTCTGACTTTTTTCCCCTCCAAATTTTAATCTAGCTTCTTGTTAGTTAACATACAGTGCAATATTGGTTTCAGGAGTAGCATTCAATGATTCATCACTTAACGTACAACACCCAGTGCTCATCACAAGTGGTCTCCTTAATACCCACCCCCTATCTAGTTCAGGCCCCGCCCACTTCCCTCTGTCAACATTGTTTATCTCCATCATCCAGTCTCTTGTCATTTTTTTTCCTCTCTTTCTCTCTCTCTTTCTCTCTCTCTCTTTCTCTCTCTCTTTCTCTCTCTCTCTTTCTCTCTCTCTCTTTCTCTCTCTCTCTTTCTCTCTCTCTCTCTCTCTCTCTCTCTCTCTCTCTCTCTCTCTCTCTCTCTCTCTCTCTCTCTCTCTCTCATACTGTGTACAAAATCCTAGAGGAGAACACAGACAGTAACCTCTTTGACCTTGGCTGCCGAAACTTTTTACTAGATGGGTCTCTAGAGATAAGGAAAACAAAATAAAAAACGACCTACTAGGTGCTCATCAAGGTAAAAAGCTTCTGAACAGAAAAGGAAATAATCAACAAAACTAAAAGGTAGCCTACAGAATGGGAGAAGATATTACAAACGGCACATCTGATAAAAGATTAGTATCCAAAATCTTATGAAGAACTTAGCACACTCAATACCCAAAAAACAAATAATCTGGTTAAGAAATGGGCAGAAGACATGAATAGGTGCTTTTCTAAAGCAGGCCTCCAGATGGCCAACAGACACATGAAAAGATGTTCAACATCACTCATCATCAGGGAAATAAAAAACCACAATAAAATACCACCTCACACTCGTCATAATGGCTAAAATCAACACAAGAAATAACAGGTTTTGGTAAGGATACAGAGAAAGGGTAACCCTCTTGCACTGTGGGGATAGAAAACTGGTGCAGCCACTCTGGAAAACCTATAGAGGTTCCTCAAAGAGTTAAAAATAGAACTACCCTGTGATTCAGCAATGGAACTACTAGGTATTTACCCAAAGGATACAAAACTACAGATTCGAAGGGATACATGCACCCAGTGTTTATAGCAGGATCATGTACAGTAGCCAAGGTGTGGAGAGAGCCCCAATGTCCATCGACTGATGCATGGATAAAGATGTGGTGTACACACACACACACACACACACACACTGGAACATTATTCAGCGATCAAAAAAATGAAATTTTGCCATTTGCAATGATGTGGTGGAGCTAACGTGCATTATGCTAAGTGAAAGGAGTCAATCAGAGAAAGACAAATCCCATGATCTCCCACATGTGGAATTTAAGAAACAAAACAGATGAACATATGTCGGGTGGGGGGGGAAGGAAGCGCCTGACTCTCGAATTCAGCTCAGGTCTTGATCTCAGGGCTGTGAGTTCAAGCCCTGTTTTGAGCTCCGTGCTGGGTGTGAAGCCTACCTTGAAAAAGAAAGAAACGGGGGCGGGGGGGGGGGGCACCTGGGTGGCTTAGTCAGTTAAGCATCTGGCCCTTGATTTTGGCTCAGGTCATGATCTCCTGATTAGGGAGCTCAAGATCTGCATCCGGCTCTGCACTGATAGCATGGAGCCTGCTTGGGGTTCTCTCTCTCCTCTCCCCGCTCTCCCCGGCTTTCCCTCCCCTACCCCTTCTACCCCCTCTCCCCCTTTCTCCCCTGCCTGGGCTTGCTCTGCCTGTCACTGTCTCTCTCTCAAGATAATTGAGATAATTACTTTTGAAAGAGCTGGGGGAGGGGCGCGGGGGGGGGGAGAGCCAGAGAGAGAGGCAGACACAAAATCTGAAGCAGGCTCCAGGCTCCTGGCTCTGCTCTCTGAGCGGTCAGCACAGAGCCTGACGTGGGGCTTGAACTCCCGAATTGCGAGATCATGACCTGAACCGAAGTAAGATGCTCAAACCACTGAGCCCCCCAGACGCCCCTGAATAAACACTTTAAACTGTGTACTTCCCCCGCCCCCATGTACTTGGCAAAGTTCCAGAAATATTTGTTGATTTCTGGTTTAATCCTGTTATCAGAAAATGTACTTCGATTGATTTCAATTCTTTAACGTTGTTGGGGTTGGTTTTCTGACCCGGAATATCGTCTGTTGCATCCTGCCATATCGATAATTCTTCCAAGTTTTCACTTTGTCTCAGTTTGCTTGCTATTTATTTACTTCTCAGGTCCTTGAGCCATTGCCACTTTTATTTTGTCCAGGGCTTCTCATTGCAATCGGGGAGAGGGAGAGGTGAGCCCCTGAGTGCCACATCTGCCAGCGCCAGACTGCCAACACATTTTAAAAATACCTTTTCCTCCACATTGAATAACATCAGCCTATAAATACCCTTTCTTGCACTTGCCTTGTTGGGTTTTGATGTCAAGGTTATTTTTATTTTAACCCGATAAAGGGTGCTGGGGAGTGTTTCTTCTTTATCTATTCTCTGAGAGACTTGGTAGATTTTTTTTTTTTTTTTTTTTTTTTTGCTCATGTGTCGTGGACCATTTTGGTCCAGCCATAGGAACCTGGAAATTTTCAGGGAAGATTTTGATTACTGATTCAAAGTGTTTGTGTAGAAAATTTCTCAGTTTTCTGCTTCTTGAGTCCATTTTGATGTTGCTTTTTTTTCTGGAGAAATTGGTTTTCATCTAAAAACTCTATTGGCATAAGATTATAACTGCCTATTATCTTTTGGAAGTCTTCAGATCTACAGTATAATTCTTTCATGCTGTTAATTTTTTTGCCTTGCTAACTCTTGCCAAAGGTTTGTGAACTTTATTATGCTTTTTAAAGAACCGAGTTTTAGCTTGGTCGATTCTATTATGGGTTTCTTTTGTATTTTGTTCATTTCTATTGTGTTTTCCCCATTGCTTGGGAAGTTTGTCTGGTTCTTTAGTCATTTATTCACTGATGCTCAGTTCATGGATTTTACTTTTCAGTGGTTTTCTGAAGTACACATTTAAGACTGTGGATTCACATTCAGTATAAATAATACAAAGAGATGGCAACCGCTCTTCACTCGGTTTCTCCCAATGGTAACATCTTTCCTTTGTTTTTTTTTTTTTTAACTTATAACAGTTTATTGTCAAATTGGTTTCCATATAAGACCCAGTGCTTCTCCCCACAAGTGCCCCCCTCCATGGCCATCACCCCCTTCCCCCCTCTCCCTCCCCCTTCAGCTCTCAGTTTGTTTTCAGTATTCAATAATCTCTCATGATTTGCGTCCCTCTCTCTCCCCAACTCTTTCCCCCTTCCCCTCCCCATGGTCCCCTGTTAGGTTTCTCCCGTTAGGCCTGTGAGTGCAAACATATGGTATCTGTCCTTCTCCGCCTGACGTGTTTCACTCAGCATGACACCCTCGAGGTCCACCCACTGATAACATCTTTCAAAACTGAAATCCAACATCACAGGCAGGAAGCAGGCATGAATGCGAGCCGCTGGTCTTATTCCAGTTTTACCAGGTTCACGCGCACGTCTGTGCGGGTGCACGTCATTCTCTGCTCTTCTGTCGTGTGTCCGACTGCTGTCCAGATCGAGAAAGTCCCGTCAGAAAGATCCCTTGTGATGCCACAGCCCCTTGCTTCTCTAACTCCTGACGACCACTAACCTGTTCGTCATTTCTAACTTTGCCATTTCAAGAACTTGATAGAAATGAAACCTTATAATATCTTATCTTTTGAAACTGACTTTTTTAAAAAGTCAGCCTCATTCTCTTGAGATTCATTCAAGTTGTTTTGATATATTTTAACTTTACCATTTTTGTTTTTATATTTCATGGGAAATTATTTTTATTGTTTTATACATTCATATTTACTTTTAGCCACAAAGTCACTATTTTTTATACCCTGTTCTTCATTTCTTTTCAAATCAGTTGGGATCCCTTTCTTCCTGCTTGAAATCCATCCTTTACTACTGAGTTTCATAATGGCCTCCTGGGGCGAACTCCCTCACTTTCTGTGTCTTGTAAGTCGTCTTTATTTCATTCTTGTACTTTTTTTTTTTAAGGAACTTTTTAATTGAAATATAAACTACATATAGGCAAGTGCATACAGGTATAAGAAACACACAATTAAGATGAAAACGTACAACTGAGTGAATTTTTACATAGTTAACATAAAAGAAATGGAACATTGCCAGCTCCCCCACAGCCTCTTTTATATTCCCTCCCCCACCAAATTTCCCATCCTGACTTTTTATGCTAGAGAATAGCGTTGCCCATTTTTGCACTCAATAAACGGAACTTCATCTTCTCTCTGTGAGCATTAACTTTGTGAGACCCATTCATGGTGCTGTTCATAGCAATGGCTCGTTGGTGTTCATCGTTGTATAAATTCCATGTTCGTAACATTCCACAATTACTCTGCTGGTGATAGAGATCTGGTTGTTTCCAGTTTGGGTCTATTATAGGCAATACTGCTGTGAACCTTCTTGTACATCTCTTTTGGTGCACACGTGTTTTCTTCTATTGGCTACGTGCCTGGGAGCAGAAGGGTCGTTTTGCGGAATGTGTTTACGGTTAGCTTTAGATCTTGCTAAGTTTTTCCCACGCTGGTTGCATCAGTTTATACTTCCACAACTGGTGTATGAATTTATCTATTGTTTCCCATCCTTCCCAATACTTCCTATTGTGTCAGCTTTATTTATTATTTTTATTATTTTTAATGTTTTTTATTTATTTTTGAGAGACAGAGACAGGGCGAGCAAGGGCGGGTCAGAGAGAGAGGGAGACACAGAATCTGAAATAGACTCCAGGCTCTGAGCTGTCAGCACAGAGCCCGATGCAGGGCTCGAACCCACGAACCGTGAGATTATGACCTGAGCCGAAGCCAGATGCTTAACCTACTGAGCCACCCAGGCGCCCTGATTGTGTCAGATTTAAATGTGTTTTTCATTTAGTCCTTCTCTTGGGTACGTAGTAGTGTCTCATTGACGTGGAATTTCCATGATGCCTGTACAGGTTGAACATCTTTTCAAATATTTTAATATTGGCCACTTGGATATTCTCTTTGGGGAAGAGACTGCTCGTGTCTCTTGACCCAGTTTCTCTTGAGTTGCTGGTCTCTCTTTTTATTTTTAAGTTTATTTATTTATTTTGAGCCAGAGAGCAAGTGAGCAGGGGAGGGACAGAGAAAGTGGGGGAAAGAGCGTTCCAAGCAGGCTCTGTGCTGTCAGGGGAGAGACTGACGTGGGGCTTGAACCCACGAACTGTGAAATCATGACCTGAGCAAAAGCCAAGAGTGGGATGCTTAACAAACTGATCCATCCAGGCTCCGCTCTTTTTATTATTGATGTCAGGGAATTCTTAAATCTAGTCTAAATCAAAGTCTATTGGTTAGATTTTCTTAATGCTTTTTCATTCTCCTGACAGTTTGTTTTTCTAGAAATAGTTTTAATGTAGTCTGATTTATCGGTCTTTTCCTTCATGATTACTGTTTTGGTATTCTTTATAAATTTCTTTTGCCTAATCTAAGGTCATGAATATATTCTGTTATACTTTATACGCCTTTTCACATTTACATCTATAATCCAGATTTTCATGTATGGTATAGATTTTTTTTTCATTTGGCCACTCAGTTGACTTAGCACTGTTGTATTAAAATGACTTCCTTTCTTTACCATTCTTCAATGTCCCCTTTCTTATAAATCAGGCACCGTAGAGAGAGATGGATGCTTTTCTGGCCTCTGAGCTCTTTAACTGATTTGTCTGTATTTTGTTGTTGTTATTGTTGTTTGTTGTTGTTGTTCTGGTAATAAACCTAAAACACAGCCCCTGCTCTTAAACTGCTTACAGTCTAATGTAGGAATCCATCAACTAGCTAATTTCAACGTAATGTGGTGTGGGGGCAGTGTTGAAACCGTGCTCATGTTTGTGTTTTTATTTTTAATTTATTTTTAATTTTTTTAATGTTTTTTATTTATTTTTGAGAGACAGAGACAGTGCTAGCCGGGCCAGAGAGAGAGGGAGATACAGAATCCGAAGCAGGCTCCAGGCTCTGAGCTGTCAGCACAGAGCCCGATGTGGGGCTTGAACCCACAAACTGTGAGATCATGACCTGAGCTGAAGTCGGACACTTAACCAACTAAGCCACCCAGGTGCCCCATCTGTTTTTAGAATTAATCTGTTAAGATTCACTTTAGTAAAGAATTATAATTCTATAGGAAGACTGTTCTAACGGAAAGATATTTTGCATTTAATTACTTGATTTTTCTTTCTAGGTTACCATACATGAATATATCCCTGAACATACATTTAGTTTTTCCCGTTTGGTTTTACCGTGAAATGACATCATCCCACATGTATTCTGTATTGTGTTTGTCATGGTTCAATTTAAGCTTTTAAGACCAATTCCATTTTAGCGGTAGCATTTCCAACAGTAGGAAAAATTTTGTGCCGGGTGGTTTCCATTAAATGAGTAGTTTCTAAGCCCTCCTATACAACATCATTTTAGATGGTATTGAGGCAAACATTTTAAAATGATTACTTTAGGGGCGTCTGGGTGGCTCAGTCGGTTAAGCATCTGGCTTTGGCTCAGGTCATGATCTCACGGTTCGTGGGTTCAAGCCCCGCATCGGGCTCTGTGCTGACAGTTTGGAGCCTGGAGCCTGCTTCAGATTCTGTGTCTCCCTCTCTCTGCCCCTTCCCTGCTCACGCTCTGTTTCTCTCTGTCTCTCTAAAATAAATAAAAAACATTAAAAAAAATTTTTAATAAAACGATCACTTTATATTTTAATAGCTTTTATTGGTTAAAAACATAGTGTTGGTTTTCCATTTACTTCTGGCACAAAATTTCAAGTCCATGTAAGAACATTCAGGTCAATCTTACAAGCGGTAAATACCTTGTTCTTTGTAGCGTGGTGGGAATGTGAAGTAGTGCGGGGTACACTTGGGTAGCTGTGCCTTAGATCGTGCCTTTCGTGGCCCGGGGAGTGAGCGAGAGGATTTGCCCTTGGCTCCTTGTGGTCAGGACTGCTCTGCAGTCAAGGTGGAGGTGCTTCCTAAGGACGTTCCCGTTGGCCGGGACAGCAGCAGCCCATGGACCACGGAAAGCGCGAAGTCTGTCCGGCTCTGCCGCTCGTCTCCTGCCACGAGTGTCTACTCGCCCACTCCAGCATGTTAGGGATGCATGCAATTCAGTGTCCACTAATTCATGGTTTCTCAGATTATAAGATGAAGGACCGCCATGTCTGGTCGTCTGCTGACAGGTGGAAAGACAAAGGGCGGCAGGCGGGGTGGTTGGTAGGGTTTCGGACGGAGAGGCTGGCAGGTAAACACTATGAGCCATGCCCTGAGGAGGGCGTCGGTTCCAGAAAGCGTATGCAGCTAGGAGGGTGGGTTTCTAAGGACAGACGCAGCAGGCAAGGCGTCGAGCCAGAGTTGGGGGTGGAGGAGAGGGAGCCTGGGGAATATTCCTCCTCCAGAGTGAAAGCGCCAGGCCGTCATACATTCTATGGGGTGAGCGGGGCAGATTTTATCATGTGATGCTCTAGCCACTCAGCCCTCTGTCTCTGGGGAGGGAGCGGGAATCCACAGGCCCTGACCGTGCACGTGGGAGGAGAAGCGCCAGTAGCCCAGAGAGTTACACAAGAGTTCAAGTGCGGGGGAGCATGAGGAGGGTGAACTACCCGTGACGCCAAGGACCAGGCTGGAGGACAGTCGATCGGGAGAAAAAGAGAAGTTCAGTTTTTAACCTGTGAAGTTTGAGGTGATCGGGACCCGTGCCGGAGGCTGGGATGAACAAAAAAGCTAAGCAATAGTGCTGGGGTGCGGGGTCTCACCAGGCTGGGACAGCGCCCCAGAGCTATCAGGGGACGTGTGGGAGGGACCGAATGGCTGACCCAGGACAGAGCTAAGGGGAGGGGTGACGGCCACAGCTAGTGATGCTGTCTGGCTCCACACGGTCTCGTGTGTGGCGTTTCGTAGAGATTTGTTGAAATATTTTTGAAATACCTGTGCAGACACTGGGTGGTGGAAATTTGTTTTAACTTTTTTTTTTTTTTGAGAGACAGAAAAACAGAGCATGAGCAGGGGAGAGGCAGAGAGAGAGACAGACAGAATCAGAAACAGGTTCTAGGCTCTGAGCTGTCAGTGCAGAGCCTGACGTGGGGCTCGAACCTGCAAACCATGAGATCATGACCTGAGCCCTCCCAGGTGCCCCAGGACGGCAGAAATTTAAAAGTTGTAGTGACGGTTTAACTTTAGGAGGTGGAGCTTCTGGCAAACTTAACCTTGGAACATGGTTTTATACATGGAGGTAAAAGAAAAAGGCCTTCCCATTCTTGCAGCAGTTGGTTAACTTGAACTAGAGCTCAACGCTTGACTTCTCAGCCCTTACCTTGAATGGCTGCTATTTAATATATAATTTTTAATAAGCATGGCTCGCATCCCGTCTTCCACAGGAAATTGGAACTCAGCAATGGCTCTTTAAAGGCTCATCCGCACAGCTGGAGGCCACAGCTGGCATGCTGGCTTGGAGGGAGGAGACTGGAAACAGATTGTGCGAGATTACCACATGGTACTAAAGAGACGGGCATCTTTCCGACGGAGGGTGGGGGCGGGTTATGTGGTAAACAGACCCAGCAGGACGGGACGAACGGTGGGCCAGGTCGTAGCAGGTGCAGCATCTCTCCCACAGAGTGTTGGGTGAGGGCTGAGTGCACCCTGGCTCCGTGGGGATCTGGCCCCAGGCAGGGAGTGTGGCAGCATTGGGCAGGCGGCTGAAGGCCTCAGGGATGCCTGGCTGTTCATACCGATGGAGTTAGGGGCGGAATTCTAGTCGTGGATGAGATAAGGCTGATCCTAGAACTCTGTGCCTGGAAAAAACGGGAGGAGAAGAGGTGGAGGCAGGGCCACAGGAGGGCGACTGCTGCTTACTTAGCCCTCTGGACCGAGCTCAGTGCAGAACACCCCGCAGCTGGAAGGTGGGGGAACCCACCCCAGTCTGTCCTCACAACTCCTGCTCTTCACCCCCAGGCCACAACGGGGGCCGGAACTGCCCTGCCTGGCAGCTCGGGTACCGTCGATGCTGGCCCTACAGGCACATTGGCGTGGGTCTCTCTGAGCTGTGGATTCCAGCACTGGGCTTCTTCCCCACCAGGGCTGCTCGGTGCCGCTGCAGTCCAGCTGGGCCCAGACCTTTCCCCGGCAGCCCAGGTCTCCTCTGCCGGGGGTGTATAGGCAGCACTTCTCTCCTCTTGTTTCACCAGAGCCCTCCTTCTCTTCTAACGGCGATTCCCTGCCCCCCACCCCCACCCCCCAGTTCATGCCTTTGCTCAAAGTCCTCCTATTTTTCTCTGCAATTATCTTCTGTGTAATCTTCCTTTGTTGTGTATGTCGTCATTTTTAATGGGGGATTATCCAATTCTTACCTCACTCTTCCATAGAACTCTAAGTTTCATGAAGGCAGAGACCGTGTCTGTTTGCTCACCATTGTCTCCTTCTAGCTTAGCATAGTACTTGACCCCCAGAAGGTCTCTAATACCATCTGAGCTCAGAGGCACACCTGTGCACCTAGGATTAATTAATTTACAACAGGGGGGGTCAAGAAAATACAATGGGGAAAGAGTATTCTCTTCAATAGTATTGGGAAAACTAGACCCATTGTATACCATACATAAAACATCAACTCCTAATGGAATAAAGACTTGAATGTAAGACCGGAAACCAAAAAAAAAAAAAAAAAAAAAAAAAAAAAAAAAAAGAAAACCTAGAGGGCAGGTCCTTGACATTGGTCTTGGCAATGATGATTTTGGATTTGACACCAAAAGCAAGAATACACAAATGAGACTCTATCAAACTAAAAAGCTTCTGCAGAGCAGAGGAAACCAAGGCAGCCTGAGGGAAGGGAGAAAGTGTATGCAAATCCAAGTTATATAAAGAACTGATACAATTCCCTTGCAAAATAAAAACTGATTAAAAAAATGGGCACTGGAACTGAATAGGCCTTTTCCTAAAGAAAATATACGAGTGACCAACAGGCCTACTCGGAGATAATTGTGGGTGTGGTTCCAGGCCACCATTGGGGGTTTCCAGTGCTTCTAAGTTATTTTTATGTTATATTATAGCCTATTAATTATAATAACATTATGTCTAAAAAAAAAAACCACCCCAACAATATACATACTTCAATTTAAAAACTAGGATTGCTTAAAAAAAACCCTCACCATCATCTGAGCTTTCAGTGAGTCTCGGTCTGTTTTTCCGGTGCAGGTCTTGCCTCCATGTTTCTGGCTGCTCCCGGATCGGGGGGGCGGTTGCTGAAGGCTGGGGTGGCCGTCACCGCTTATTAGAATAAGACGATGAGGTTTGCCGTGTTGGTTGACTCTTCTTCCGTTTACAAACCATCTCTCCGTAGCGCGCGGTGCCGCTTGACTGCGTTGTGCCCATGGCAGAGCGTCTTTCACACTCGGAGTCCGCCCTCTCAGGGCCCTGCCGCTGCGGTGTCCGCCAGGCGTGGGGCGTGTTCCCAGTCCTCTGCTGTCCTTTCAGCCGTCTTCACGGCGTCGTCACCAGGAGGAGGTTCCCCTGCTCAGCCGTGAGAAGCAGCTCTTCGCCCGTTAAAGCTGTATCACGAGACGGGAGCCCAGCGTCCCGTCTCCAGGCCCCACCTCTCGGTCTAGTTCTCTTGTCGTTTCTAGAGTCACCCAGAGGGTTTGAATCAACTCCTTCTCCACTCCTGTTGTCGATATTTGGCCTCTTCCCCATAAGCACAAATGGTTTTAATGTCCTCTAGAATGGCGAAGCCTTTCCAGAAGGTTTTCAGCTACCGTTGCCCGAATTCCTCTGAAGCATCCACGTCTATGGCAGCTAGAGCTTTATGAAATGTATTTCTCAAATAATGAGACTCGAAGGTCGAAACCACCCCTTGGTCCACGGGCTGCAGGATGGATGCTGTGTCCACGGGCCTGACGACCTTGATCTTGTCCGTTTCCAGCGGAGCTCTCGGGTGGCCGGGTGGATGTTGCGAAGCAGCAATGTTAGGACAGGAATCTGTTAGGGTTTTTTTTTTTGAGCAGTGGGTCCCGATAGTGGGCTTAAAATATTCAGTCAACCATGTTATAAATGTGTGCTCTCATCCAGGCCTTGTTCCATTTCTAGAGCGCAGGGGAGTAGATTTAGCACAATTCTGAAGGGCCCTACAAGGTTTAGAATCCTAAGTGGGCACTGACTTAAGGGCTGATGCAGCTGGTGACTTTAACAAGAGAGTCAGCTTTTCCTTTGTTTTATTTTTTTTAATTTGAATTTTAATGTTTATTATTGAAAGAGGGAGGGAGGATGAGTTGGGGAGGGGCAGAGAGAGAGGGAGACAGAATCTGAATGAAGCAGGCTCCAGGCTGTGAGCTAGCAGCACAGAGCCTGACGCAGGGCTCGAACCCACGAAGTGTGAGATCATGACGCCTAAAGCTGAAGTCAGATGCCTGACTGAGCCCCCCAGATGCCCCAAGAGTCAGCCTTTCCTTCGAACCCAGGCATTGACTTCTCTCCAGCTGTAACAGTCCTAGATGACGTTTTCTTCCAATGGAATGCTGTTTTGTCTGCATTGAAAGTTCGCGTAGTGTGGCCACTGTCACTGCCTTAGCTAGACCTTCAGACGGCTTGTTACCTCAGCCCTCACTCTTCACCTTGTACTTCGATGTTCGGGAGACCGCTTCTTCCTCAGACCTCATGAACCAACCTCCGCTCGCTTTTCAAACTTTTCTTCTGCAGCTCCCTCCGCTCTCTGTCTTCATAGAATTGAAGAATTAGGACCTTGTTCTGGACTAGGCTTTGGCTTAGGGCAGTGCCGGGGCTGTTACCGCTGAACCTTCGGTTACCGCTAACACTTTCTCCATCTGGGCAATAAGGCTGTTTTGCCTTCTTAGTATTCATGTGTTCGTCAGAGTAGCACTTTTAATTTCCTTGAACTTTGCCTTTGCACTCACAGCCTGGCTGTTAGGCTGAAAGCTGTAATTCTTGTGCCACTCTTGGCTTTCAACATGCCTTCCTCACTAGGCTTAATCATTTTAGATTTTTTTTTAAGTTTTATTTATTTAAGTAATCTTTACGCCTGATGTGGGACTTAAACTCAGATCCCCAAGACCAAACATTGCGTGCTCTGCTGACTGAGCCAGCCAGGTGCTCCAATCATTTTAGCTTTTGATTAAAAGGGAGATGTGGGGCACCTGGGTGGCTCAGTTGGTTGGGTGTCTGACTTTTGATTTTGGCTCAGGTCGTGATCTTGTGGATCGTGGGTTTGAGCCCCGTGTCAGGCTCCACACTGACGGGGCTGAGCCTGCTTGGGATTCTCTCCCTCTTTCTCTCTGCCCCTCCCCTGTTCATGCACGCACACACGCTCTCTCTCAAAACAAACACTTTTTTAGAAGTGAGAGACGTGTGACTCTTCCTTTCACTCGAACATTTAGAGGCTTTTGCAGAGTTATTAATTAGCCGAATTTCAAGATTGCCATGTCTCTGGGACTCGGGAGGCCCAAGGTGGGGCCGGGGGAGGGGAAGACGGAGACAGAGGACCAGCCTGTCACTGGAGCGGTCTGCACACACACAGCGTTAGGTTAGCCTCCATTAACTTTGCAGACTTAGACGGGTGTGGTTTGTCATGCCCCCAAATAATTATAATCGTAATACCAAAGATTGCTGATCGCAGATCGTCATAGCCAGTGAAATAATAATGGAAAAGCCTTAAATATTGTCAGAATTCCTAAAACGTGAGCCACGGAGACGTGAAATAAGCAAATGCTGTTGGAAGAACGGCACCCATAGGCTTGCTGGACGCAGGGCTGCCACAGACCTTCCGTTTGGAAAAACAACCCCCTCCCATCCCCTCAGTATCTGCAAAGCACAATAAAATGAGATCTTGGATGTGGAAGGTGCTCAAAGTCCCTACTTACCAGGGAAATGCAAATTAGAACCACAGTGAGCCAGCGCCTCAGACCTGACGGATTGGCCGGATTGGCCGTTACCAGAAAAGACCAGAGCAAAGACGTGCTGGCGAGCATGTGGTGGAAAGGGGAACTCTGCCCCGTTGGTGAGGACGTAAACTGGGGCAGGGATGATGGAAAACAGGACGGAGGTTCCTCAAATTAAAGGGGCATCTGGTGGCTCAGTTGTTTAAGCGTCTGACTTTGGCTCAGGTCATGATCTCACCATTCGTGAGTTCGAGCCCCATATTGGGCACTGGGCTGACAGGCTCAGAGCCTGGAACGTGCTTCAGATTCTATGTCTCCCTCTCTCTCTGCCCCTCCCCTGCTCATGCTCTGTCCCCCTCTCTCAAAAAAATGTTTAAAAAATTAAACAAAAAATCCAGTTTGGCGTGGGTGTTTAAAATACTGCATCTAACCTAAGCAAGAATAACTGTTGGAAAATTTTGAAGTAGTCAGCAAGTTTAGGAATTGGGAGGAGCTCTTCCTGATGTGATCTATGGATGAGTTCCATCCAGAATGTTTTAAATCAGGGGGTATAGCTCAGTGGTAGAGCATTTGACTGCAGAGTGTTTTAAATCTTTGCTAATGTTGTTAAAGAGTGCTGGAAACTGTCATCTCCCCTGAGAATCGTGTCACTGACCGCGAATGCACAGCGTGGGTTACGGTGGTCCGGAGCCCCCTTGAGGTGGGGGCTGCCAGCACCGCGCTGGAATTCTTCCTGTAGGTGCCCCAGTTCCAGAGGAATCTTGGCAAACAGGTTAAAAATTGGTTTCCTGCGCAACGAAGTGTTTTTTCTCCTTGTATCTCAGAGTCGTATACACAAAGGCATGTGCGAAGTGAGTCTCTAGTGCAGAATCGGCAGCGGTGGAGGGTGTCTGACGCCTGGTTTTGATTTCTCACTTCATTTCGTTCAAGTGTTCCCTTATTTTGATTTTTCGTGAGATGTTTTGGATAAAGAAGTCAGTGCTGTCTTTTCTTTTGACAGTTTTCCAAGCGCTCGTGTAAAAATGGATCCAGTCTAGCAGTCCGATGATTTCCCGACGTTCTGAAGGGCTTCACCTTTTACCGTCTCTGATGGGTCATCCTCTTTCATTTAACAATTTAATACCCTCGCCCACTCCTTTTAGTACATCAGAATAATATCGTGTGTTCTTTCTTGTCTGTTCTTCAAGGCAATGGTGAAGCACATTTTAATTTATTTGTAATCCAAGGAAACCTAGCCTCCTTGTGTCCTGTGACCTCTGATTCCTGAGAGTTCTTAATATATTTACCTCTGAAAACTGACCTGGTGTAGGTAATGTGTGTCTTGTTAAAAATATTTAAATAATCTCAGAAAAACCCAATACCTATATTCATCTGTTGTGGAACAGACGAGCCAAGATCTCCTAACCATTTCATATTGAATTTGTTTTAGAATTCCTATTTGAGAGGCATCTTGACAAATCTCTTATTTTGATTCTCTGTAAATTGAGGTCAGGATTTTGCCGGCGAAAAGCTGGCATGTAGAGCGTGGGGCAGAGCAGATGAGCGCTCCCGCTGCGTGGGGGGTGGGGGGGTCACCACGTTCATTAACGTGAGGCTGTGCCGACAAATAGTTTTCTCTTCGGAAATTCTGTTTTGTGTTTGATTCTCAATCTCATTTGTTCTGTTGTCCTTTTTATTATCAGGGTTTTCTTGATCGTTGTGATTCTTTTTGAAACGGCTCTGCATACCATTTTAACCATCGGAGTTTTAAATTTCATTGTTAAGTAGGAGAGGTTGTTTTTTCTAGCATTTTGAAGGTCCTGCCAATTAAAAGAAATTTTTTTTAATGTTTATTTCTTTTTGAGAGAGACAGAGTGTGAGTGGGGGAGCCGCAGAGAGAGAGACAGACAGACAGACAGAATCCAAAGCAGGCTTCAGACTCTGAGCTGTCAGTACAGAGCACGACACAGGGCTTGAACTCAAGGACTGTGAGGTCATGCATGACCTGAGCCAAGTTGGACACTTACCTGAGGTGTCCCAAACATCTTGCCAAGTTTTTTTTTTCAGTCCTCTTAGTTTCCAGTAGAATCCTTCCCTTCCAGTGTATTTGAACTTTGGAATGATCAATAATTGTAGAAAATATCTGAATGTGTCTGAAATTAAGGCAAACACAAGAGCAATTCAAATGCACTTAAAAATTGCTACCGTGTTCAACTGAACCCCATAATTACGTAATCAAATTATTCTCTGCTACAGATACTGAATTATTGATGGGATATGTGTAGGAGTTTTTCACTGGAACGTTTGTTCCTTCGGGCTACTTGGCTGTATTGGTGGCCATTCTGCATGCTGTTTTATCTGGAACTGGCAGACTCTGTGAGGACGGGATGCCATGGGTAACGGGAGGTGTACACAGCGATGCATAAATCACGCAGCCTACTCTTCTGTGCTACTTGCTGTTTGAGGCGAGGCTTTGTGCTTGTGGCCTACAAGCCAGGAATGTTGACTTTGATTTGCGTGCGTTACCCCAAAAAGAGAAAAGTATGGTGTGTTTATAATTTGTACACTTGGCTCATTGGGTGTATTTCTGATAGGGGAAAACTTCAATTTTGATTAGTTATCAATGAGATCCACAACCTTGGCTTCAGATTTTAAATACTGGATGTTTGGGAGAATTTCCCACAGACTGGCCTCTGGCTCCATCCACCGCTTTCTCTGAAGGGCACGTTCATGGGCCCCTGATCTGCTCACCCTGAACTGTGATGGGGGGGGGTGAGTCCTGTCGGAGCGTCCCTGGAAGTGACGGTTCTGGGGAGGGGGGGTTGGGAGGCTGACGGTGCCACCTCACTGGTCCACAGGAGTGACTTCGAGCTGCATCAATACCTTCCCACACCAAATGTGTTTCCAACTCAAGGCCCCTTTGATGGGAGGAGTCCGGGTCCCTGCAGTACTGCCAGGCCCAGGGGAGGTCGGAGGAGGAAGAGGGCGCTCTCCCAATGATTCGGAGTTCTGACGGCGTCTGCGAATTGTAAGCGAAAATGCCTTGCCACGTGAACACATTGCTAAGACCCCTGGGAAGGGGCCAGGCCCGTGCAAGACCCCAAAGATTTGGGCTTCCTGAGCTCTGCAGTAAATGTCTCTCTGGGTCTAATTAGTTCTTGGCTTCTGGACCCCCTCCTAGGTATTTAATAAACATGGGTCCATTTGGACAATGTCTGTGGAGCCCACCCCATGTCCGGAATCGCCAGCGTGAGCATTCTGTCGGGGCCACCTCTGCCCCGTGGGGCCTCTTTCCTTCACGCTGCCCCGGCCGCTGTGGGACCCCCGGCTCTGGCCCAGTGTTCATGTGGCCAAGGTGCCTTAGCCCAGCCTGGGGTCTGGGGGGCGAAGGAAAACCATTTTCTGTCTCGGGGAAGTCCCTACGATGACCAGATTCTTGGACGCTGTGACTCTGGCAGGGATAGCTGTCCCCCCCTCCCCCCACCCCTGCATCTTGGTGGAAATCTGCCACCTAATGAGGGCAAAGGTCCATATCAAGAGTATCATATTTTGGGACGCCTGGGTGGCTCAGTCGGTTAAGCCTCCAGCTTCGGCTCAGGTCAGATCTCACGTTTGTGGATTCGAGCCCCGCGTCAGGCTCTGTGCTGACAGCTAGCTCACAGCCTGGAGCCTGCTTCCGGTTCTGTGTCTCCTTCTCTCTCTGCCCCTCCCCCTCTCATGCTCTGTCTCTCTCTGTATCAAAAATAAATAAAACATTAAAAAAATTAAAAAAAAAAAAAGAGTATCGGATTTTGGGGAAGACATTCTTTTGTCCTTTTTCCCTCTGGATCCAAACTGTGGCTGAAGACACGTGCATTCACAAAGGTCTTGCTCAGCTGACAGCACCTTCCTGAAGCTTTCTGTACCAATCCAGGTACACGGGCCAGTGAGTGTGCCCAAGGGCCCCACCGCTGATTCCAAAGCTGCTTTAAAAAAAGGTTCGAAATGATGATACTCCATGAATACACGGAAAACCACTGAACTGTAGACTTTAGCTAAAGGAATGTTACGGTACGTCAATTCTATCTCAATAAAGCTGTTTTTATTTTTTATCTTTTTTTAATAAAGCTATTTTTAAAAATGTTTTTACAAAAGTCCGGTTGGGCTGCTGAGTCCAAGGCGGTGCCAGCAGAGAGCAGAGGAGACGTCCCATGTCCCCAGAGTAAGTGCCTGACGTGACTCAGCAAAGGGTGGGCTGGTGGCCCTGTGGGACAATGGCAGCTTCACCTCCACAGAGAGGTCTGTAGAAGGTGCCAGGTTCTCCTCTCAGCTGCTGATTTGAAGGCAGATCCCACCATCTATTTCTAGGGGGGTGGTTCTCAGACTTGGCTGTTTGCCGGAATCACCTGGAAGTCTGTAAAGACTCTGAATGCTTGGCCTCAGCCTCACCAGTTGCTGATTCAGTAGGTCTGGGTCAGAACTGAGAATCTGCATTTCTCACAAGGTCCCAGTGATGAGCCAGGAACCACACATTGTGAACCACTTGGCCTCTGGCTGCCAGAGCTCAGTGTCCTGGGAGGGTCACCAAGTCTGGCCCTGGGGATTGGGGGGCAGCTCCTGGTTTGCGTCAGGCGCTTGGTTGAGGTGGAATCTCCAAGAGCCCCCCACCCCCACCCCGGTTCCAGGGGACTGGCTGGGGCTGAGGGCTATCTAGTGGTTTTTCAAAGGGCTCTCCGTGCCCCTTTAGCAGAAAGGAGCTGCCTCAGGGCCCCCGGGAGGTCTGGGAGGCTGTGTGGGCAGTCTTCAGACCCCTCCCTGCCTACTTGTCACCAGATCAGCTCTGTTCTTACGTCAAGGGTGTTGGGTCCTGTAGATGAATTTGTTTGGAGAATGGGTACTTGCATGGCAAGTAGTATCTATGGCAACAGTCTGGATTCTGGGCTCTGGAAGATTCCTGTGAAGGCCGGGTCCCAGGGGGCCAGCAGGGCCGGGATGCCTGTTGGTGGCTGCCTTGTACGAACTTTCCCATTTCATGGAGGGTCACACCCTCTGGATCCAACACAGCTTTGTGATTAAGAGCTCGAGTGAGGCAGAGGGGGGGTCAGCCCCCCAAGTGAGGGCCCTCCTACCTCTGGGAGGTCTCTGTGCTGGAGTCTAACTTCCGGGCAAGGATGCCGCCATCATCCAGGGGTGTTTGTGAGCCTGTGTTGAGTAGTTATTCTACAGCTCTGAGCGCAGCATCTGTCTGGCTCAATGGCCATGCTCACGGAAATATTGGTGTTGCCATAATGGTTTCGTTATGTGGTGAAAAGCATAAAGTTATTCTTCTCGAATCAGTTTCAGATAAAGTCAATATGGATTTGATATCATAGAAGAATTTCAATAGCTAATGGATTTTTTTCTCCTGTAATGGGAAAAATGGATTTTTAGTCTTAAAAAATTGGAAAAGGAAAACTAATTAATAGAGCAATAGAGTAAAAAAAGGCTTAAAAGGAATGATTGCTTGAAATTATAACAGCAGAAATCACTCCGGTACTTTTTATCACTTGCTCTGCTTGACAAAGAATTTCTGTGAAGCACTTGTAATACTCCTGAGATATAAGTATCTTATTTTTTAAATGATGTTTTAATAAAAACCCAGTTACACGCTTCATGTCAAGTGATTCTTTAGCCCCCAAATAAAATCAAGTTCCTTCCAAGTAGGAAAGAATATACATTCTGCTGCAGGGCGATGGGGGTGTGGCGGGGGGCCAAGTCTTCTGTCTGCCTCAGGCAAGGATTTTCACTCTCCGGAGAGTGAACCAGTAAATAAGATTTGCATCTGGAAGCTGGAGATTGCCAAAATAACTTTGGCGTCTGTCTTGCTGGGACAGACGTAGAATGGTCAAGGTGCATAAAAGATCAAAACCGTATTTTGGATTATTTAGTGCTAACTCCTTCCCCCCAGCATTGTTTGAGGCAAGTCTGGGCGTTTCTTTTGAATATTCATTTGACTCTGTTTACCTGGTATCTGACGTAGGTCAGCTGCTTTGTTCCCCCCCCCCGCCCCCGCCCTGAAAACCTTTATAAGAGACAGTTTTCTGAATAAAGCTCTCTCTCTCTCTTGCCTGATCGGAAACCGTGAGTTGTGTCTTTACTCTCTGCGTCTCTCTCCTCCTGCCCCCTTTTTCTCTCCCTCCTTCAGGAGAAGGACCCACGACGGAGGTGCGCTCCAAGCCGGGGATGAGCGCGCCTCCGTCGCATCCGCCCCGACCGGCAGGGCGGAGAATCGGCCGGGGTCGGGGACGAGCGCGCCTGGTGCACCGCGGCACCCCACAAGTGCCGTTTCGGCCGTGCCAGCTGGGATGGACAAAATAGGTGCAGCCAAACGCCGGGGAGAGCGCGCCGGGCCCCGGGCTGCGGGTTTAGACGGGGGTGGGGAAGGAGGACAGTGACTCAAGGAATATTCAAGGAATTTAAGACTTTGAGTTTTTTATTTAAATGAGCTATGATCAATTACCCCGGCTTCGGCAGAGTGCCATGTGAGGCCGCATTCGTATTGCTGCACACTTTAAAGTTCAAATCAGGAGGAAAACGGAGATACAGTAGAACTTTGGTTTGCAAGCATAATTCATTCCAGAAACACACTTGTAATCCAAAGCACTCGTATATCAAAGTGAATTTCAAGAACCATTGGCTCCGTTGTGGTCATGTGACATTCGGTGTCCTGTCCTACTCGTATTGCAAGATATGGCTTGTTTATCAAGTTAACATGTGAATACTCACAGAACAAGTTCCTCACAATCCAATATTTACTGTGTTATGAAATTTGCATAACAATTTAGCTGTAAGGTGTATTTGTTTTACCTTCCCAGAAGGCAAATATAAAAAAATATCAGCTCTTGAAGCTAAATCAGTATATATTTTTTAATGTTTATTTATGGGAGACACAGAATTTGAAGAAGGCTCTCGGCTCGGAGCCATCAGCACAGATCCTGATGCAGGGCTTGAACTCACACACCCGTGAGATCATGACCTGAGCTGAGGTCAGATGCTTAACCGACTAAGCCACCCAGGCACCTCCAAACCAGTAGTTTTATGATACTTTTTTGGGATGGAGGGAGACATAGCCAGGGTGAGGATTGAATATATTTGAAAGGGGATTCTAAGTGATATTCTATTGTGGATTTTACTGTAGAAAAACTAAAAAAATCAAAGGCTTTCTTTAAGTTTGTATAGACAAGAAAATTCATTGGCGATTTCCCTTGCCTACTCTGCTATGGAGCCGTCAAATATAATGCAGGTTGTATTAGCACAGAAAATGCCAACGCGCAGTCAGATTTACTGCTATGTATGAGCATGAATAATCTTTATTTCTTTCCCACTTGAGGTCAGGTTGAAAGTTTTTACTCTAGACCAAAGGCTCTTGTTGGGTTTGCAGAAAATATAGCACAGGTGCGTGGGCAGTGATAGACTTACTGTACCTGCTTGTAATGGTCCAACGTAATTACAGCAATGCTAACGTTTAAAATGTATTGTCAGGCCTTTTGAATACATTTAAAGTGATAATTACAAGAGTTAAATGAGTATGTGACAATCTGTGGGTATGTTCGTCTAGCAGTTTTTGTGTGCTAGCATTGAAGGGACGCGGTCAGGCTCGTTAAGAACATATCTGACCAACGAGGGGGAAGATAGTTTTGGTAAACAACTACCAAGGCGAAACAGGAACTCATTACGAAGTTGTGTATCTGGGTGGCATAGAACTCATCGAAATCTTAGAGTCGCGCCATGTGACGTGCGTGAGACCCATATGACCTTTACTTCCCCCCCTAGCCTCTGTCCTGTCACAACGTATGTTTGTTCTGTGGCTTACTTCAGGCCGGGGATACATTTACCTACATATGTGCCATTTTTAGCACGCTTTATTCTTTTGTGTAGATTCAGGTTTTCCTCTTGTATGATTTTTCTTCTGCCTGGGAAATCTCATTTAACAGTTTTTATAGTTCAGGGTTGCCAGTGATGAGTTCTTTCAGCTTTTGTTAGTCTAAAATAACCTTTATTTTGCTTTTATTAAAAAATGTTTATTTTTGAGACACACACACACCATGAGCAGGCGCGCGCGCACACACGAGAGAGAGAGAGAGAGAGAGAGAGAGAGAGAGCGAGCGAGCGAGCATGAGCAGGGGAGGGCTGAGGGAGAGGGAGACACAGATTCTGAAGTGGCTTCAGGCTCTGAGCTGTCAGCACAGAGCCTGACATGGGGCTCGAACTCAGGGACCATGAGATCATGACCTGAACTGAAGTCAGACACTCAATCGACTGAGTCACCCAGGTGCCCCTGCTTTTATTTTTTAAAGAGATGGCCACTGTGGGGGCGGGGGTGGCGCCTGGGTGGCTCAGTCGGTTAAGTGTCCGACTTCGGCTCAGGTCATGATCTCATGGTCTGTAGTTAGAGCCCTGCATTGGGCTCTGTGCTGACAGCTCAGAGCCTAAAGCCTGCTTTCGTTTCTGTGTCTGCCCCTCCCCTGCTCATGCTGTCTTTCTCGCTCAAAAATAAACAAACATTAAAAAAAAAAGAGAGAGATGGCCACTGAGTAAATAGTGTTTAGACCTTTTTTCCCGCTTGGGTACTTTTTTCAAGATTTTTAAAAAAGTTTATTTATTTATTTGGAGAGAGAGGGGTGGAGGGTCAGAGAGAAGGGGCGAGCGAGAATCCCCAGCAGGCTCTGCAGTGCAAGCACAGAGCTTAACAGGGGCTCGAACCCACAAACCGTGAGCTCATCATCACCTGAGCAGAAACCAAGAGTTAGTCACTCAACTGATTGAGCCACCAGGCACCCCTTCCTTGAAAACTTTCTATTTTGTGATTGCTCTGAGGAAAGGTCCTCTGTCGTTCTTTGTTCCTCTGGGTTGTACCCCCCTCCCTGGCTCAGGTCATGATCTCCTGGTTCATGGGTTCGAGCCTTGGGTTGGGCTCTGTGCTGACAGCTCAGAGCCTGGAGCCTGCTTCAGATTCTGTGTCTCCCCCTCTCTCTCCCCTCTCCTACTTGCACTCTGTCTCTCTCTCAAAAATGAACAAATATTTAAAAAAAAAAAAGGATTTTTACTGAATTTAAGCAATTAGGTTAAAATCTACTTGGCACAGTTTTCTTAAGTTTATTCTGCCACAGGTTCTTAAAGTTCTGGATCTGTGGGTTTATTTGGGAGAGCTATGATTTCTTCAAATAATTTTCTGCTTATTTTTTTTCCTTCTCCTTGAACTGCAATTACATATCAGGTGGACTGCTTGATGTTTCCTGTAGTTCCCTGATGCCCTGTTAATTCTCAAGGTTTTTGCCTCTCTGTGCTTCTCTGGGCTTTTAATTTAATCATTAAAAAAAAGTATTTAATCTCTATACCCAGCATGGGGCTCACAGCATGGGGCTCCAACTCAGACCCTAAGATCCAGAGTCTCATTTCTATTGACTGAGCCAGCCAGGTTGCCCCATTTTACCATTAAAAAAATTTTTTAATGTTTTATTTATTTTTGAAAGAGAGAGAGAGAGAGAGAGACAGACAGACAGACAGACAGAATCTGAAGCAGGCTCCAGACTCTAAGCGGTCAGCACAAAACGGGATCTGGGGCTCAAACTCCTGAACAGCGAGATCAGGACCTGTGCTGAAGTCAGACTGTTTAACCAACTGAGCCACCCAGGTGCCCCTACCATCTTTTAAATTGCTATGTCTTCTAATTTATTGATCTATTTTTCTGCCATGTACAATCTGCTGTGAATTGTAGTCAGTTTATTTTTCATTTCATTTTGGATCTTTAATTTCAAACCGGTCCAATTAGGCATTTTTTATGTCTTCTTTCTTCATCATGCTCATGTTTTTATCTTGAACAGCTAGAGCATACTTCTAGGTCAATGTACTCGTTTATGAAGGCTGTTATTTCTGGGTTCACTCCTATTGATTTTCCCCCTCCCTCATTATAAGTAATATTTTCTGCTTTTCACATTGGTGATGCCTCCTTGTTCTAAAATAGCTTATTTTTATAATAGTTTTAGATTTACAAAAAAAAGAATCACACAGCTAGTACACAGCTTCTACATAACCCACACCCTGTTTTTGCTATTAATGAAAGTCTACACTTTATTTACATTTCCAAGTTTTTACCAAATGCCTCTTTTTCCTTCCATGGTCCCATCCAGGATACCACATTATATTTAGTCGTCCTGTCTCTTTGCCTAAGCGGTGGTGGTTTTTCCAGACTTCTCTTGTTGGGGATGACCTCGGCGATTTTGAGGAGAGCCGGCCAGGTGCTCTGTAGAATGCCTCTCAGTGGGATTTACCTGATGTTTTTCTCAAGATTCGGTTGAGTTCATGGGTTTGGAGGCAGAAGACCACAGAGGTAAAAATGCCATTTTTGTTGCACTGATGCCTCACTGTCGATGTTAATTTTAACCACCTGGGTGGGGTGTCATGTGGGTGGCATGTCAGGTTTCTCCATTAGAGTCACTTTTCCCTCCTGCCCCTACTGATCACCCCGTGTCGCCAGGAGTCTGCAGTTACATTCACTTCCGTGAGGACAGATCTTTTGCATAAATTATCCGGAGTCCTTCCCCTGGGAGATCTGTGCTGCCTTCATGTTCGTTGATCCTTTCACACCAGAGGGGCTCCTGGGTTCCTGTGTTACACGTTGGGTCATGGGCTGATACTTCCATACCGCGCTCGGATCGCCCAGCTTGAGTCCCTGGAGGCTTCCAGTCGGTGCCTGTGTCGCTGTGGCATATCCTCACCTCGGTGGGCTTTTTTTTTTTTTTTTTAACCACTGACTTAGTTCCTGGCACTATCAGGGCTGCTGACTTCTCTTGTATGTTTCCTGCCCCATTTCTAGAATGAGCCCTTTCTCCGAGGAGTCTTGGTTTCCTTAATTGAAGAATCACATTAGAAACCAACATCTAGGGGTGCCTGAGTGGCTCAGTCGGTTAAGCGTCCGGCTTCGGCTCAGGTCATGATCTCATGGTTCATGGGTTCAAGCCCCACATCAGGCTCTGTGCTGACAGCTCAGATCCTGGAGCCTGCTTCAGATTCTGTGTCTCCCTCCCTCTCTGACCCTCCCCTGCTCATGCTGTCTCTCTCTGTTTCTCAAAAATAAATTTAAAAAAACATTAAAAAAACCATATTTAGAAACCACCATCTAGGTGCTAACTATGCGCGTTGCTAACGGGGCATCACTGCTTTTAGGACTTCTCAGCCAACAGAGCAAAGAAACCTCGGAGTGGATCCACACGTAAATATACGTACATGCGAGTTAAGCTACACAGGAGTTCATACCAGGATCTCCCACTATAATTTAACATGTGGGTCATCCTCGCCTCTTCTCCTGCCTTCTCTGTCAAATCTCCCTCCAGTGCTTACAGATGTGGTTGTCACCCCCTGCCATCTGTTTACTTAACTGTCCAGTCCCCCTGGACGTGCACAGCAAGAGCAACGGTGAGCCCGTACTCCCATGGCAGAGCGTCAGCACCTGGAGGAAATGCTTGTGCGCGGGTTCTTTTCCCTTTGATCCGAGTGTCTGCGTATGTCCGAGTTACCTAGAGTGGAACCCCTCCCCCTACCCATCAGTGAGGTGGCATCATACGTTTGTAACAGAATTAAAGATTGCTTTGTCACGTTCTGCATTCCGCCTTGGGAATCGCCAAATAGCTCAATGATTAAAAATGTGCATGTAGGAGCGTGTGGGTGGCTGAGTGGGTTGAGCGACCGTCCCACCCTTGATTTCGGCTCAGGACATGGGATCGAGCCTCAGGTCCGGTTCCGCACAATGTGGAGCCTGCTTAAGATCGTCCCTCTTCGAAGTCAGTCAGAGACACACAGATACTCTGTTTTCACTCATGTGGATCTCGAGAAATGTAACAGAAGACCACGGGGAAGGGGAAGGGGGAAAAAAGAGAGAGAGAGGGAGGCAAACCATAAGAGACTCTTAAATACTGAGATGGGGGAGGTGGGGGGAGAGGGGAAAGTGGGTGATGGGCATGGAGGAGGGCACTTGTTGGGGTGAGCACTGGGTGTTGAAACCAATTTCACAACAAATTATATTTAAAAAATTGTCTTTCTCTCCCCCCCCACTCATACACTCTCCTCTCTAAAAACAAAAAAAAAAAATGGAAAAAAGTGCATTCATTAAGCTTCACTGTTCAGTAAAGTCCTACAATTTTTGACAAATGCATGGTATCCTGTATCCACCTTTACAGAAAGATCCATAAAGAATAGTTTCACTCTCCTAAAAACTCCCCTGTGTTTCACCTACTCACCCCTTCTTCCCTCCCCTGGCCCCGCTGCCAACCTCGGATGGGTGCATCCTTTTGGGACTGGCTTCTGTGCATTTGAGATTCTTCTCACGGCTCGACAGGCCATTTCTTTCCTTGTTGAACAACATCCCCGCCGGAGGGATGTGCCAGACTTCTCTATCCGTGCACCTGTCGAAGGACCGGTTGCTTCCAATTTTGGGCAGCGGATATAACTGTTGTAAAGATTCTCACACAAATTTTTGTGTTGACCTAGGTTTGCAAATCGACTGGGTCGTTACTTAGGCTCCTGATTGGTGTGGCATATGGTAAGACTATGTTCAACAAAAAAAGAAAACCCCCCCAAACGCTGCCAAATTGTTTTCCAAAGCGACCGTACCAAGAGCAGTGAATGAGCGTTCTTGTTGCTGTTGGCCAGGGTTTGGTAGCGTCAGGGTTTTGGGTTTCATCTGTTGGGTAGGTGTGTAGGGGTATGTTTTCATTTTCAATGTCCTGTTGAGTGATGGGAAGCATCTTGTCGTTTGCTGATTTGCCATCTGTATGTCATTTTGGTGAGGTATCAATTTAGATCTTTTGCCAATGTCTTTTTAATTTAATTTTTTATTTTTGAGAGAGTGTGCAAGAGCACAAGCAGGGGAGGGGCAGAGAGGGAGACACAGAATCTGAAGCAGCTCCGGGCTCTGAGCTGTCCGCACAGAGCCTAATACGGGACTCAAACCCACGAACCGTGAGATCATGACCTGAGCTGAAGTCATACACTCAACTGACTGAGCCCCCCAGGAGCCCTCCTTTTGCCAATTTCTTCATTGTTTTCTTAATGTTGAGCTTTAAGAAATCTTTTTATATTTTGGATACAAGTTCTTTATCTGATAGGTTTTGCAAATATTTCCAAAATGCCTTCAGTTTTTATAAATTTTTATTTTTGAGAGAGAGAGTGCAAGCAGGAGAGAGAGAGAGAGAGAGAGAGAGAGAGAGAGAGAGAGAGAGAGAGAGAGAATCCAAAGCAGGCTCCAGGCTCTGAGCTGTCAGCACAGAGTCCAACATGGGGCTCGAACCCATGAACCGTGAGATCATGACCTGAGTCAAAGTTGGCCGCTTAACTGACTGAGGTACCCAGGCGCCCTTGAATCACTGGGTGAAGAAGCTACTTTGCATAATTCGCACGGGCTCTGGGGCACGGGGGCCGCCCCTGGTTGTCTGGGCTCTGACGGGTGGTTGGGGCAGGTGGCTGTTGGCCTGGAGTTTAAGAGTCCAGAGGAGGAGGGAGGAAGCGTGTGCTCTGGGTCGGCTCGTTTTCATATAGAAGGTGCCCTGGGAGGGGCCGTCTCCCTGGGGTCAGCAAGGCCCCCCACCCCCCAAGTCAAAGCCTCAGAATGAAGAAGTGCTTCCTATGTGGGTCCACATTCCTCCCTGGGCGGGGGCTTGCCTTCCTCTGAGTTTGCTGATCTTTGTTGGATCTTAAACTGCCTGTTTAAGACTGCATCTGCCCTGGACAGAGTTGAGGGGCTTAAGGGCACTGTGGCCACTTGGGATCCCCTGGACCGACTCCCTTAGAGCTGGGGAGTCCGACACCCCAGCATACGGGTGCCGTATTCCTCTGGCCTCATGGTGACCTTGTGCCCCGCTGCCTGATGGTGAAGCCACCTCTGGCTCCGCCCAGTGCTCTGACTCCTGCCTCTCTGCCCTGTAGATTCCTTCCGTCCTGATTTCTGGATGTTTCTATGTTGGCTTTGGGACAGTGAAGCCCAGCTTTCTGTTCCTGTTGGTTCCTGATGGATCTGAACCCTGCTCGCATTTCACATTATTTTTAAATTGGGGCAGGGGTGAAGCGGTGGGTGGGGGCTGTCTCTGGATAATTCTACCTCTGGTGAGACCAGCAGTGCCTCAAAGGGTGTGTCCCACCCCGGCTATAACGATTGTGGAGTGGAGGGGCCTTCAGAGAATCACATGAGGGGCTTCAGGGCCCCCCTCCCATCGCCCTGGCGCCCCCTCCCGTGGAGTTTCGCGTGGATTACCACCGTTGTGTCCTGACGGGTGTCCCTCCTCCTGCCCTTACCCCACATCAGTCTGCTTCCAATATGGAAGCCAGAGGGATCCAGTGAAAACATAAATCAGATTGAGTCACTCCCATACCCCGAACTCTCAATTTACCTCCCATCTCCTGCAGAACAGAGGTCAGAGATTTTGCAGCGACCAAAAGACTCAGGATTTTTTCTCTCCTGTCCACTCCCTCGGCCCCACTGACTTCTCTCCCCTCATCCCTCCCATTCTCGCTCATGATCCCGTAACAGACTGGCCTCCTTGCAGTTGAGAAAATGTGCTGGCCTTGCTCCTGCCTGAAAAGAGCCGGCAGACCAGAGGGCCCTTCCTCCAGATGCTTCCACGACTCTGCTCTCGGCTCTATGGGTTCTTGATCCTTACTCAGAAGTCACGTCCTCGGTGGGATCTTCCTAGGTAACCCCAATCCCTGCTTTGTTTTTCCTCAGCACTTAGGATCAGCCTATGTGCCATATTTTTTTTCTTTTAAAAACCAACTTTACTGAGAGGTAGTTTCTATATAACGCAGCGTATCTTAAGTATCCAGTTAGGTATGTTTCAGCAAATGTGTTCACATGTGTAACCAGCACATCAGTCAAGATCTACAGATTTCTCTCACCATAAACCTCCCCTCAAGGTGCCTGGTTTCCTTGCAGGCCCGTTTCTAGGCAGTTCCTGATCTGAATCCTGTCCCTGTAGATCTCTGGCTCTTCTGGAACTCATACAAGTGGAGTCCCTCAGTATAAGCGCGTACGTCTGGCTTCTTTGGCTCAGCATAATGGTGGTGTTTCATCTGCGGCTGCGTGTATCAATAGTTCAGTAACTATTCATTGGTTATTAGGAATTATTCCCTTTAATTGCTGAGGGGTATGTCATTGTACGGACATATCACAGTGCATTTGCCCACTGATGGGCATTTGGTATGGTGTTTGGTTTTGGTTATGAATAAAGCAACTCTGAACATTCATGTACACGTCTGTCTGTGGACAGAAGTTTCATTCTCTTTGGATAGACATCTAAGGGTGGAATTGGTGTTTCTTTGTGCAGTTTCTATGTTTAACTTGATTAGAAGTTGCCCAGCAGTTACGCAAAGTGACTGTACGGTTTGGTGTAGGAGTTCTAGTTCTGCAGCCTCACCAACACTCGGAAACTTTCATTTTTTTGTCATTCTGGGCAGTTTGTTGTTCTACCGAATAGTCAAAAAGAAACTAGGGGTGCCTGGTTGGCTCAGTTGGTTGTCTGACTTCGGCTCAGGTCATGATCTCTCAGTTCATGAGTTTGAGCCCCGTGTTGGACTCTGTGCTGGCAGCTCAGAGCCTGGAGCCTGCTTCAGATTCTGTGTCTCCCTCTCTCTCTGCCCCTCCCCTGCTCACTCTCTCTCTCTCACTGTCTCAAAAATAAAGAAAAAAAGAAAAACAAAACCGGAGGCATCACAGTTCCAGACTTTAAAATATATAACAAAGCTGTAGCCATCAAAACAGTAGGGCACTAGCATAAAAATGACACATAGGTCAATAGAACAGAATAGAAAACCCAGCAGTAAACCCACAATTATATGGTCAGTCTTCGATCAAGGAGGAAAGACTATCTTTTGGGAAAGAGACTGGGCGGGAGGGGGGGGGCGGGGAAGACAATCTCTTCAACAAATGGTGTTGGGAAAACAGACCAAAGAGTAAATGTTTTCAAATATATTCTGGACATATGTCTTTTGTTAGATGTCTGTATCACTAGCGTTTTCTCCCACTCTCTGTCTTTCTCCCACTCTCTGACTCCTGTTTTTTTTTTAATTGTGATTTTCAAAGAGCAGATATTTTAATTTTATTGAAATTAAATTTATCAATTCTTTTGCTTTTATGGTTAACACTTTTCATGTCCTGTGTAAGAACTCTTTGCAAATCTATGGTTGTAAAGTTTTCTTATAACAGTCTGGGGTGTCTGGGTGGCTCAGTAGGTTAAGTGTCTGATTCTTGATCTTGGCTCAGGTCATGATTTCATGGTTCATGAGATGGAGCCTCACCCTGCACCATGCTCTGTGCTGACAGTGCGGAGCCTGCCTGGGGTTCTCCCTCTGCCTCTCTCTTCCCCCCCTCTGTTCTCACATGCACATGCTCTCTCTCAAAATAGATAAACTTAAAACAAATGTTTTTTTCTTGTAACATCCAATGTATGTTGTTTATTCCCTTTGTTGAGTATCTTCCCCCCACCCATGGAAACATAAGCTCCTCAAGGTAGAGATTTGTGTTGTATTTGTTTATTGCTGCGTCCCCACTATTGGGTCCGTGCAGAGTTCATAGTGGGCTCTCGGTTCTGTACTTACGGTTTTCTTACACATGTATGTGTCTATAAACAACCCATTGGATTATTCTGCATACTTTATAGGGTAACATATTGACTGTGAGCTGGAGTACAAGCACAGCGGGTTCAGTAGTCTCTAAAGAGCAGATGCATTGCTTTCCTAAGAGAGTGATGAAGATGCACGTATAGTATTTTGTGATATAAATAAACCTCAATGTATCTACTTTTTTCATTGAGAAGGGTATTCCCAATTTTTTAAATTGTATTTTTAATGTGACAGTGGTCTTCCCAAGTCTTCTTGTACGTGTGTATGAATACATGTCTTAAACCTGTTTTTTTTTGGGGGGGGGAGGGGTGTTGATAATAGTCTTGTTTGTCCGGATACAAGGAGACCGATCTCTTGTGTACAGTCGGCACATGGATCCACACGCCTCTTAAAGGGCAAATTGGCAACGTACGTCAACACGAAACCTGTACTTCTCCAGAGACTCAACAATTTTACTTCTGCGAATTTGTCTTACGAGAATACTTGCGTCCCTATGTAACGTTAAATGCACCATAAATTTTACTGAGGTGTTATTGTCTATACAAGACGTCATATACAGAGAGGAGTTTGTTTTCAGAAATTGAGTCAAAGTCGCATATGGTTAACACTCAAGAAAATCAGTAACCTGGTGATTTAAAACAGCAAGTCGCAAACAGTACCTTGAGTAGGACGCCATTTTTTGAAAATCTTGTGTGTCCACACTAAAGAAATCCTTGGGGCGCCTGGGTGGCTCAGTCGGTTAAGCCTCCTACTTCGGCTCAGGTCAGATCTCACGTTCGTGGGTTCGAGCCTCGCGTCAGGCTCTATGCTGACAGGTAGCTCAGAGCCTGGAGCCTGCTTCCGGTTCTGGGTCTCCTTCTCTCTCTGCCCCTCCCCCTCTCATGCTCTGTCTCTCTCTGTATCAAAAATAAATAAAAAACATTAAAAAAAATAAAAAAAACCTGTTAAAAGAAATCCTTGAGTTTCTGTTGAATTGCTAGTGGTCATCTGTGGGGAGGGAATGATAGGAGAAATTTTATTTCTGGTTTCAATATTTCTGTATTTCTTTTTTTAACAATGAGTAAATACTGCTTTTATATCAGAAAGAAATGCTGTCACCACTTTTGGGAAAAATGTACTTAATCCAGAGAATTCTTTTAAACAACTTCTAGTATCTGAATAACTATCTTTTTTTGTTTGAAGGTAGTAAGGCATATTTGATAAAAGTTCTTCGACTGGATATTAATTACTTTGCCTTAAAAAACATGTTTTAGTGGAGCACCTGGGTATTTCAGTCAGTGAAGTGTCTGACTTTGGTCCAGGACATGATCTCCAGGTCTGTGGGTTCGAGCCCCGCGTCAGGCTCTGTACTGACAGCTCAGAGCCTGGAACCTGCTTCGGATGCTGTGTCTCCCTCTCTCTCTGACCCTCCCCTGCTCATGCTCTGTGTCTCTCTCCAAAATAAATAAATAAATAATGTAAAAAAAAAAAAGATAAACATGCTTGTTTATTTTGAGAGAGAGAGTGCAGGTGGGAGGGGCAGAGAGAGAAGGGAACAGGGGGTCTGAAGTGGGCTCCGCGTTGACAGGCTGACAGCAGCAAGCCTGATGTGGGGCTCGAACTCATGAACCCTGAGACCATGACCCGAGTCAAAGTTGGACACTCACCCAGCTTGAACCACCCAGGCGCTCCTTTATTTATATTTGAAAAGTTTGTTTATTTATTTTGAGAGAAAACACAAGCAGCGGAGGGGCAGAGAGAGAGAGAGAGAGAGAGAGAGAGTCCTAAGCAGAGAGTCCTCTGCCATCAGTACAGAGTCCAGCACAGGATTCGAACTCACAAACCGTGAGATCATGACCTGAGCAGAGATCAAGATTTGGATGCTTAACTGACTGAGCCATGCAGGTGCCCCTATTTTGCCTTTTAATTGAGATTATGCTTGAGTGCTTACACATGCCAATTTTCATTTGCAGGGTTAATTTTGTAATCTCTGTTTAGTAAGGAGATATACATTTACATATTCAAGTAAGATTGTGTGAATGAAAGCAAAAGCTTGTGGTTTAAGGATAACTTCAAGTCAAAATCTACTAAATATTTTTATGAAATTTAAGGGAAGAGTCGGGGGGGGGGTGTAAGTGTGTGAAGAGGGAAAGACGTGGAGGAAGGGAGCTGGCCAGGGTAGAGGGGAAGCCGCGTTGGACGCTGGCCAGGAGGATGCAAGAAATTTATTTGCCTTCAAACTGAGATCAAAGCTGTACATTTGTAACAAGTGGAGGGAGGGGAAGGAGATCTATTTCAAGCTGTTTCTTACACATCGGAGGAGCGAGACTTTCTGGAAGGAAACTGCAGTAGCTGCTTCTGAATTCTGTTTGCTGAACAGATTTAGTTACCACTTACAGTGAAGTGTCTGCTTATGAATCTTGGCCACGGACACCGGCCTGAAGCCAGGAAACAGATGAATATGAAGAACCCGAATCACAAATCAGGCATGAATTATAATAATGGTCACTGTCTTTGCATTTGTCAGAATAATGTCGCGAGTAAGGAATTGCCGGCTTCTATTGCTCGTCTCCGCCATCAGCGGATTTCAATTTTCAATACTCACAAATTCGATTGCTGCGAAACCCTTTAACTGCTTGTTCTGATTACTGGGGAGGGCGAGTGTCCTTGACCGGTATTCTGCATTTGCGGAATTGCTCGGTCATCTTCAGTGCAGTTTTCTCAAAGTGCGTAAGCTAAGCAGACGCATGCGAACGATTTTTCTATTGCTACTATTAAAATGTGCTCCCCTTTAAAAATATCCTACCATTTCACTCTAAATATATTTGAGACTTCAGTGGCATGCTCTGTGACAAAAGAATATAAATAGGTTGACCTTTCATGTTTGGTTTGGAAAGACTGTCCTTTTACAGGGCTCTCAAGCTCCGCGCTGTCCCGCACGTGGGGAGGACCACAGGCTCCGGAGGGAGGGACCTGGGCTGAGACTCCTCCCCAATTACCGGGTTTGCAGCTTTGAATCAGCTGCTTTGCCTCTTAGATCCTGTCTTTTCCCCTCTGTTCCTCATCTGTACAGAGCATCGGGTCGTTGGGAGGTTCCGACCCGTCGTAGCTCAAGTGCCCGGCGAAGCGCCTTGCTCAGAGCCGCCTGCGGTGAACTGCGGTTATCACATGGGGTAAAGGAAGTTGTTCCGAAACACATCTCCTACTTCGTCTATTACTTGTTACCCGTATGGAATTCCAGGCAGGGTTTCCACTTAGCAAAACGTACAAAGTAAATGAACATTTTCAAAAGCATCACCTCTGTCTCGGGGGAAGCCCCTTGTACATTTCAAATCACTTCTCAGTATTTCATGTTGGTTTTTCTTTGTGGGAAATCTGAGAGGGAGGCAGATGGCGTCCGTATCTGTGCCCCTGTGCCTGCGGAGGGACACCTGGGGTGAAGCCAGGGCACGAGGCCGTGGTTCCTGGTTCTTACTCTGGGAGGTTTTGTCTTGTTGTTGTCATTTAGTTTTGCTTTATGTTTGGTTTCTGTTTGGCCATCTAAAAGCTTACTAGCAAAGTAGAGAGAAGCAACTTTGAGCAGTTTGCATTTCATATTATTTTTTTTCTCTCTTTGTTTTTGAGAGAGTGAGCAGGGGAGGGGCAGAGATAAAGAGAATCTCAAGCAGGCTCTGCACTGTCAGCACAGAGTCCAACGTGGGGCTTGAACTCATGATCCTGAGCCGAAACCAAGAGACTCTTCACCGACGGAGCCACCCAGGCACCCCTACGTTATTTTCTCTTAATAGATGGTATCTTCTCTGCCCACAGGCTCGGCTGTATTTATCCCCTGACCCTTCACGCCTCACTTGAGATCATCTCCCCGCCTCCCCCAGATGCACCTGCTGCAGAGGGTTGGTGTGTGTGTGTGGTGTCCCTGCTCTCAGAGCCCTCCCCTCTCCGTGTGGGTTATGCTTGTGCTGCCGGGGTGCAGAAGGTGTCCCGCTAACATGCTGAATGAACGGATGTTATTCCTTGGAAGTAAGTGCAATCCAGAAGATCTGCTCGATTCTGAAATGGTCAATAAATTGAACCGGAGTGTAATTGAAATGTCTCGGGCTGGGAAGCATCCGCCTTGACTCACTGGCTTATGTTTATCAGGCTTGTTGTTTCATCTACACGTAAGCTCCGGGAGAGAGAATCGAGGCTGATAGTTGATCTGAATTTTGTTTTCATTAAGAGTCAGTGAAACTGCGCAATAACATTTTGTGTCTTTCTCATATTCAGTGTTGTAACGACAATAAAATTTATCCCCAATTCAGCCGTAATTCTGCTCTTGTTGGCTTTCATTTTTCTGACTTTTTCTGTATATGTATCTGTATATTTTATATCATTATAATCCCTGCCTTTGCAAATCTGTATTCTTCCCCGAGCATAGCAAACATACTGACGTTAGTTATATTCTCCCACGTGGCTTTTTACACTTGATCTTAGCCAAAAGGCCGAGAAGCGATTCCCACGTGGCTTTTTAGTGGCGAAGTGTTGTTGCCCCTCCATGACGTGCCACAGTGTTTACAACGCATTTCCTGTTCTTGAACGTTTAGATAATGTTTGCAGTTCTTTCTGCTCTTGATGATGCTAAGGGGGTTCTCTTGGTTTTTATGTTGTCGTTTGTGTATGTGTGTGTGTATTTAAGTTCAGGGAGGTAGTAGATGGTACCTAGAGAGGTCAAGGGCGTGGCTCTGGTGTCGTGCTGCCTGGGTTCAGAGCCTTGCTCTGCTGTTTACTGGATGCCCTTCCTGGCATGTTATGGGACCTCTATCTACAGCTCATTTGTGAAATGGGGGACATTCTAGGATTTCATAGGGTTGTTATAAAGAATAAACGATCCGTGGTATCCTTGATCCAGGAGATGTGATCTACGAGATTGTGATCTACAAACTGCTTAGAACACGGTCTGATACAAAGTAAAGACTCATTAAAGTTGAGCCATTAAGTAATCCAGTTTAGGGGACGGATGGAGAGAAGTGGAAGCATAGATGAAATAAGACCAACCACGGTCACGCTGATGATTGACCAAGCTGGTGCCGGGTGCGAGGGCACTCTGCTATCTTTCTACTCTTTTATGTGCTGGAATTTATTTTTTAATCTATTTTTACAACATAGAGTAAGAAGCACACACAATACAAGAACACTGTAGGTTTTAAATTTATTTTTCGGCTTTGAATTATTTTCTTTAGATGTGTTGCTAGGAGAGGGCTTACCAGGTGGGATATTTTATAATCCTTGTCAAATATGGCCAAAACCGCTTTAGCAAAGAATCGTTTACAGGACTGTCCACAAGCTGTAAGTAAACCCATTGGATCACAGTCTTAAGTAGTGCAAGGTATGACCTTTCCATTTTCTTCATCACATTTCATAAATAAAATGGTACCTAAGTTATTTTTAACATCCCCCCCCCTTTTTTTTTATTGAAGCGTAGTTGACACGCAACGTGACGTTAGTCTCGGGTGTATGGCGTCGTGATCGGACAAGTGTATGCATGACGTTGTGCACATCACGAGCGTGGCTCTCATCCGACCCCGTAAATGCTCCTGCGGTGTCGTCAGCCGTGTTCCCGGCGCTGTGCCTCTTATCCCTGTGACCTGTTCATCCCGTAACTGGAAGCCTGGACCCGTCTCCCCCCTTCCCCCGACTCTGTCCATCAACGCCTCACCCCGCCCTCCCCTGCGGCCACCAGTTTGTTCACTGTATCCATGGATCTGTTTTTGCTTTTCTAACATCCCCTTTTTTGGTTAGTAGTAACTTTTTGAACATTCTCATAACTATTTACTGGTGGTTAGAATTTTTAAAGTTTCTCTGCTTCTGTCCTTGGTCCTTTGGCAGCAGGATTCTCGCTTGGAGAGTCGTGACCCCAGGCTTTTCTTTCCAGAAAGCAACCTGACTCCTGTGGCGCCACTCAGTGGGGTTGGTACCCGAAGCACTGAGCCCTGAACCCCACATGGCGGTGGTTTTTTAATATATTATTTTACTTCTTTGCCTCCCATATATATGGTAACACGCAAACGTGCGGTCTGATGAATTGGTCTTGTTCACAAGGTCATGACGGATGTTGTCACACATTTGTATAGCCAGGTTGTCTTTTTTTTTCTTTTTTTTCTTTCCTTGGGGAGGGGACCCACCACATTTCCATCTAGTAGGGTTTTATAGGATTCCATTTTATGAACACAATATGATAGTTTGGTGGAACTAAGCTCCTTTGGGCTGTCACATTTCATTTTTACCTTAAAGGACAAACGGTCATCTCTATGTGGCTGTCATGATATTTGATTGAAAGTTCCTTCTTCGGTATGTATTCATGGCAAACATTTTTTGAAGCTTCTAAAATCCAGGGGGTAGGAATGGTTATGATCTCCTTGTATTGATTTGGAGTGTGTTTCTGGCTCACGGCTGCTATAAATCTACGGTCGCGCCATGATGAATTGCTTCGGGTGACAGCCTCCACTGTTTATATGGTGTCCCCCTCAGTGTGCTGTCACCTTTGTCACAAGCTGTCTGCCCCCGGAGGCCAGGCTGCAGACGTCCTTGGTCAATTAAACTTGACCTCGTAAATTTGCAGGTGTCTTTGGAAGGACAGAAACGGCCCTTCTGCTTCTATGGTATTCTACGCCCCCAGTGAGGACGCTGCTGTCCGCTTTCTCCAGGATTATCTGCTTTCCGTCCCGTGAATCACAACTGGCCAATTCCAGTATGGACTGTGGTCACTAGTTTTCTCTGCAGCCTTTTATTTATTTATTTTGATGTTCATTTGTTTTTGAGAGAGTGTGAGAGCGCCAGCCGGGGACGGGGCAGAGAGAGGATCCGAAGTAGACCCCGCGCTGACAGCACGGAGCCCGACGCAGGGCCACGCTCGTGAGTCATGAGAGCGTGACCTGAGCCACGGTTGGATGCTTGGTCGACTGAGCCTCCCAGGTGCCCCCTCTGTAGCTTTTAAAATCCTGTCACGTGCCTGTCGTCAGCATCCAGGTGATGTCATGTTTTTACTGACTCGTCTTTTGAGTCTCTCTTCTTAGGCTTGGCACATTTCTGTTGTATTATATTATTTAAAAATTTTTTTTAATGTTTATTTTTGAGATAGAGGGAGAAAGAGCATGATGGGGAAGGGGCAGAGAGAGAGGGAGACACGGAATCCAAAGCAAGCTCCAGGCTCCGAGCTGTCAGTGCACAGCCCCGTGTGGGGCTCGAACTCATGAGGCGTGAGATCATGCCCTGAGGTGAAGTCGGCCGCTCAACTGACTGTGCCTCCCACACGCCCGAGTTATAGTATATTATTACAACCCATAGTTAAAAAAAAAAATTAGGATCCTAAGGCCTAATATTGTACCGTGGTTTACTGAAACTTTACAGTATTCTGTGTTAAAGCCTATAATTTGTAAATGATAGCTTTTTAAAATGGATTTCTGGTGTGCTTTCGAGCCGTATTTTATACCATCTTTGTAACCATAGGGACTGAATGGTGACAGCGTATGAAGGCCTCTATATTTTATGTTCATATTATTTATTACTTGACGAACGGCAAGAGGGGCATAAAATTGTTTTATTTGTCAAATTTGCATAAGAACTTTCTCACAAAGAGCGTTTACGATACAAAACACATACCTAAATCCTCGTACGATTGCCCTTTTACGATCCGCCTTGTCTTTCCTTTTTTCGTATTTTGGAAAAAAATTTTTTTTTTTGCCTGGTATTTTATCGAGGTGTAATTGACCTATAACGTTAGTTTCGGGTGTGCAACATTCTGATTCGGTATTTCTGATCCCTACACATAGTTACAGATCATTTTCCCCCCTGGGGATGGGGACTCTTAAGATCGACTCTTAGCAACTTGGAAATACGCAGCGCAGTATTGCTTCCTGGGGTCGCGCTGCACAGCGTCATGTCCCCACGACTTGACTTCGGTCACAAGCGTGTGCCTCTCCTCCCCTTCACTCCTCCCACCCCATGGCCTGTGGTCTCCACCGTCCTGTTTCCTGTTGGAAAACTTCTCAGGTAAAAGAGGTTTGCCACGATGGGGAAGAACCTACCAGCTGTTGAAGGGAACTTGAAAAATTAAGGTAGGGTTTTTTTCCGTCCCTTTTTTTTGGCATCTTTTTAGGAAAGTTAAATTTTAAGCCTGAGCTTGTGACCTGAGATTATGTGATTGGTTTAATTTTGACACTGGTGGGCGCCGGGATGGCTCAGGTGGTTAAGCGTCTGACTTCAGCTCAGTCACGATCTCACTGCTCATGAGTTTGAGCCCCGCTCTGGGCTCTGGGCTGACAGCTCGGAGCCTGGAGCCTGCTTCGGATTCTGGGTCTCCATCTTTCTCTCTCTCGAAAATGAACAAACATGAAAAGAAGTTAGAAAAATGTTTGACACTGGTTATCAGACTTAAATAAGCAAACACACCTTTCAAAAGATCTAGTACTCATAATCAGGAAAAATAATTGGTTTTTTAAAAAAAATGTTTATTTATTTTGAGAGAGAGAGCATGCAAGCAGGGAGGGGCAGAGACAGAATCCCATCCGTGCTCTGTTCTATCAGAGTAGAGCCCGATGCAGGTCTTGAACTCCCAAACTGTGAGATCATGACTTGAGCTGAAACCAAGAGTCAGAAGCTTAACTGACTGAGCCACCCAGGTGCCCTAGGAAAAAGAGAATCCTAAAAGTTTTGTATAAAAAGTCACATTAAACACTGTATCCCAACTCTATCCTGGAAGTAAAGGAATAGAAAAGTAGCACCTAACTTGTCTATTAATGCGTGTGTGTTCATTTTGCAAAATTCATAAAGAACAACTCCCCAACAGCATTTCTTATGATAGAAGAGAAATACAGATGTGGATATGAACATCCTGGTCAAATAAACAACAGAAAGGTGAGCTTTTGAGTTTTTCAAAAACGTTGATTTTAATCACCCGAGGAAAGATGTGTGACTTGTCACGTAGCCCGTGGGTTAGTCCTGGAGGAGAGCGGGCCGGGCCTGGGGTCCTAGATGCGCGTCCCTGCCCTGCGATGCCAGCTTCCCTGTAAGGCGTGGGGGCGACAAAATTTGAAAATGGAGGAGCTTGTTCACGTACTGGTAGTAAACTCAGGTTGGCAGACTTTTCCAGTACGACGTGTGTGCCCTGCCCTGGTGTGAGTACTTATGTAGGGGCCACCTCAGCCATTATGTAACCCACGTTCTAGAACCTCTTCTCACCTGTTACTGCCCCAACCCTACCCCACCCCCACATTGCATGCTGGACGTAACGAGGTGCCTGGCTGGCTTCCTTCCCACACTTAGTGTCCAGGTGGACGGCTGCCACACCTCTCCGTGTTCTCGGCCCCCACGTCTGGTCCTGTGCTCTCCTGGGCCACGTTCCTTCTCGCGGACCGAGTTCCTGACCCCGGTGCCGAGGGACTTGGCCCCACTTCTCTCTCCCACGTGCCACACCCCTGCACTTCATGTAAACAATGACCATCTCCCCTTTTCTTGTCGACTTTTCGTGCTCATTTTTAAATTACCTGGGGGTTCAAGTTGGCTCACAGGTTAAACGTTATTTTAAGAAAATGGTTTGACCAAAAACCACTTTTTTTTTTATGTTGGTTTTTTAACTTTGAGATAGAGAGCCATGCGGGAGGGGCAGAGAGAGAACCCCAAGCAGGCTCTGCACGGTCAGCACAGAGCCCGATGTGGGGCTTAAACTTGAGTCGGATGCTGACCAACTGAGCTATCCAGGTGCCCCCGAAAGGGACTCTTAACTAGAGAGAACAAAATGGGGGTTACCAGAGGGGGTGGGGGTGAGGGTGGGTGAAACAGGTGAAGGGGGCTGAGAGCAGGCTTCTTTTGATGAGCACCGAGGGTTAAAAGTTAGGGACTCTTGGGGCGCCTGGGCGGCTCAGTCGATTAAGCAGGCTCTTGATTTCAGTTCAGGTCATGATCTTACATTTTGTGAGTTCAAGCCTCACATCAGGCTCTGCACGGACAGCACCGATCCTGCCTGGGATTCTCTCTCTCTCTGCCCCTCCACTACTTGTACTCTGTCTCTCAAAGTAAATAAACAAATAAACTTTAAAAAAAAATAAGTTAGGGACTCCTGAGCCAGAACTGCCTGGTTCTGAAGGTTACTGCTGTGTGACCTCAGGCAAATTTGTTAGCCTCTCTGTGTCTCAGATATTTTATGATGAGAATTTTTAAAAATCCTTGTATCGTACAGAGCTGTAGCGAAGGTTAAACAGATAAATCAGTGGAAAACATCTACGAGAGTGCCTGCCACAGAGTGAGAGCTGGATTTTTGCCATTTTCCTCCCAGCCGGTAGGGCCTGTCAGTTCTCTCGGAGACTCAGTGCTGACCCAGCACTGTTCCCGCTGCATGCCAATGTTTGCACGTGGGCTAGTGACATGTTCATATATGTATTTTTGATCCAAAAGCCAACGTCCTAAAATATGTATATTAGCAGGCATGACAAAAATAGCAGACTTTTTATCAAAGAGAAAGTACAAACTATATAATGTATATATTAATGTATGTACAGTATATAATGTAACATGTATAGTATATATAATGGTGTAATATATGTATCGTATAATGTTGTACGGATTAAAACACACTTGTCAAATGACTGTAGGTTGTTCGAAGACCAAAACGAGTTTGGTCTCATCCTCTGTTTATTGTTTGGTCACCTGAAAAATCCTCGGGTCTTCTCTGATCAGAACACTCATTCGTGTCCTGACCATCCGAGTTCTGCTTGGCATTAATCGCTTTCTACCCAAAGCATCTCTTACCCAGGTTGAGATTTGCATTGTGGGAAGTTCCGTTGTTAAGTAAAGAAGACTTGGCATATCCCGATGGGCTGGTGCACAGTTGTTCCGTGTTCTGAGGGAACTAACGAGGTGCAGAGTGGTGTCTCCGTTACAGCCGGTGGCTGTCACCATGGCTGTGATTTGTGTGCTGGCAGGGAAGTCTGATCACTCCTTAAGAAAAAGGTGGGGGGGGGGGCGGTTAGCAAACCAACTTTTCCAAATGCCACACCTCTCCTGGTGTGCCAGATCGGGGGGAGGGCGGGTGGAAGGCGGGGGGTCCTGCCGTGCTGAGCCTGCAGCTGGGTGGGGGCCTGTTGCCAGGTTGGCGGCACCAGGGCCAGGCTCGCGGACAGAGGTCTCTGGTTGTTTGCTTGTGTCAATGATTCATGAAGAGCAAGGCGTGAGAAACGCTTGGGTAACTGGGATTATTATCTTTTAATTCCTCCTATCACAATTCATGGTGAGCCCTTTGATTTTTCCATTTCAAAATCTGGCATTAACTTAGTTCCTTGCTTATCCTGATTTTTAGTAGGATTCTAAGCCAGGTGTCTTAGGAATAGAAGCAGTGTTTGGCTTCTACTTCTGTGGGGGGTTGTCCATAACAGTCTATCAGTCCCGGTCTTTGGATAGGTTTAGAAGGTTCTGAAAGGAAAAAAAAAAAGTTGCTCAACAATGGTGTCCTAACATCAGGTGCCAGTCTTCAGGACATACCAAGCGGCATTGCTGGGATTAAATGAGATGCTAACACCCCAGGGTCGGCGGCCAGGCTGCGGGGGAGGCGAAAGTGCCCTTGCCCCCCAAATACTCACCAGCACATAGGACGCTGAAATCGTTTTCTCTAAGAAAACCACCAGTCCTGTAAGAGTAATGTGTACCATTAAAAAAAAATTTTTTTTAATGTTTGTTTATTTTTTGAGAGGGAGAGAGACACAGAGGGTGAGGGAGAAGCAGAGAGAGAGGGAGACACAGAATCTGAAGCAGGCTCCAGGCTCCGAGCTGTCAGCACAGAGCCTGACACGGAGCTCGAACCCACGAACCGTGAGATCATGACCTGAGCTAAATTTGGCTGCTTAACCGACTGACTGAGCCACCCAGGCACCCGTTTACCATTTTTATAATTCTTAATATTTCAAATATTCTCAAGACATTGGAAATTGCACACTCCCATATACCATATCAGTTTAAAATGCAAGCATTTTGCCGAATGTGTCTTAAATTCTTAAAGAACTGAAACCCCACAAATATAGAGGTAAGTGCCCCTCCCCATTACATCTCTGTCCCTTTCCCGGCTTCGGGATAACTCGGCCCAGACGGTATGCATTCTTCCCATCCATGTATTTAACGTCCATGCATCCGTGTGTATTCATAAATAATAGCTAGTGTTGTGTTCTAAACACTTATGTGAGTGGTATCGTGTAGCGCATCCTTTAAATGTGTTTTCTACTCACTGAGATTGACGTGTGTCACGTGTAGAACTAGTTTCTTTTAGGTGCTCTGTAGGATTTCATTGTATGAAATACGTCGTAATTTATGCAGCCACTTCCCTTTACAAAAATGTTTATTTTTGAGAGAGAGCGCGTGAGCAAGCGGGGGAGGGGAAGAGGGAGTGGGAGACAGAGGATGCCAAGTGGGCTCTGCACGAACAGCAGCGAGCCCACGGTGGGGCTCGAACTCACGGAACCGTGAGACCATGACCTGAGCCAAAGTCGGACGCTAAACGGACTGAGCCACCCAGGCGCCCCTGTTGAGCTCCTCGCTGTTATTTAGTTATCACAAAACACGCTGAAGAGTTTTGACCGTTTGAGAGCGTGAATTTGAAGCCAGGCTTTCCAATCCCACCGTCCCGTGCTTTGGATAAATATTAGGAGCACGAAGTTGAGAAAAAGGAGCTTGCAGGCTGCCCCCTAGTGCACCTCTGGGAAGTAAAGTGGCGGAGGTCCTCCAGGCCTGGAGCAGGCAGGATGGGGCAGCCCCGCCTTCCTCAAGGGGGCCCCCTCCCCCACCCGGGTCTGCAGAGCCGGGCAGCGGGGCAGCTACCTGAGGCCCAGCTTAAGGGCAGCACAGGGCTTTTCTCCCTGAATAACAAGGGTGCTGAATCAGTGATATTTTTGAGGCCCGAAGGCCCTGCAGGCTAGGGAGAGGTTTTATTTTTTTTTATTTTTATTTTTTAATGTTTTATTTATTATTATTTTTTAATAGTTTATTGTCAAATTGGTTTCCATATAACACCCAGTGCTTCTCCCCACAAGTGCCCCCCACCATGACCATCACCCCCTTCCCTCCCTCGCCCTCCCCCTTCAGTCCACGGTTCGTTTTCAGTATTCAGTAGCCTTAGGGAGAGGTTTTAGTAGTGTAAGGCACGGACTGACCCACGGACCCCAGAGAACCTGAAAATCTCACCGGAGGGGGTGAACCCAACCTGAAACACAACAACCAAACACTGACCAGCCTGGTGGGTCCTGGGCCCCTTGTCAGCTTTCATCGCGAAGGGCCGTCCATAGTTTTCTCTGCCTCTTGATTTCTCATTCAGTAATACCTTCTGGAAATCCTTTCAAGCCGGCTAGTATAGAACCAGCTCCTTTTGTAAAGGCCATGTGACGTTCCGTGCTATGGACATGTCCTCATTTATTTGTTCCCTTATTAATGGGTCATCTCTCTCTCTCTCTTGCCATAAATTGTTGAAAACTGTAGCACTTAATGTCCTTGAATGGGTGTCCCTCTGCGCTCTGATTTCTGCATTCATTGGATGGCTGGAGAGAAGGCTTCTATGTTTGTTTATTTAAACAATGTTGCCATATTGCTTCCTAAAAAGACTGGAATTCCTATTTCCTGACCACTGATGTATGAGAGCGTCCCCTCCCTGCACCATCACCTCCGGTAGTTGTGATCTCTCTTCTTGAGTGTCCGGATACACAGTTACACAGCACTGTCCTCAATTTCGGTGGCCAGTAGGGAATATGAGCGTGTGCTCAGACAGGATGCCGGCTGTTTGTTTTTGACGTGTTTTGTGCTCTGCTCATCGTTTCCCTGGTTCGGGATTAGCCGTTGGGTTTTCCCCATGGTGAGTTTGTAAGAGCTGTTTGTATAGAATAGATACTGGTCCTTTGTCATCTGTGTGACAAATACTTGGACCAGGTATATTTTACTACAGGCTCTGTTTACTAGCCGTTTCGTTGAAGGATTATAGCAGCACACGGAGTTTCATTAGCTCAAAAGCAACCTAATTAGTCTGGTATGTTAACTATCATTTTGGAAAGGTCCGTAAGTGAAATACACGGTTGATGGGAATGGTATGATCTCATTCAAGTGTGGGGTAGCTCGCTGACATCACCTGAATTTTCTGTCACTTGTTTGTCAGATGTTCAAGCAGGGTGGGGGAGGGGGGAGGAGGGGTGGTGCGGGGTGGGGGAGGGATCCTTACGCGATGGCTGATGTGTAGGAAAACCGTCTCATCTCTGAGCAGCTGCCCCGTGCTCCACGTGTCTCTGGTCCTTCCGGAAATGGAGTCCTGAGAGTCTGTATCCTTCTTTTTTTAGAAATCACACCGTCCTCAAAGCCTCACCCGCCTGTTGTGGGCAGGGTGACTCATCACAGCATCGAACTGTACTGGGATCTGGACCAGAAAGCCAAACGGCACGGACCTCAAGAGCAGTGGCTCAGGTTTTCAATCGAGGAAGAAGACCCCAAAATGCACACTTACGGTATCATTTATACGTAGGTGCAGTGTTGAATTGCTTCACATTTTGCTATGATTTCCTGATGAGCTGGAATGGTTTCTGTCCTTTCTAAAAGGACTTGTTTCGGGGCGCCTGCGTGGCTCTGTGGGTGAGGCGTCTGACTTCAGCTTGGTCATGGTCTCACGGTTCATGAGTTCGAGCCCCACATCGGGTTCTCTGCTGTCAGCACAGAGCCTGCTTTGGATCCTCTGACTTCCTCTCTCTGCCCATCCCCTGCTTGTGTGCGCACTCTCTCTCAAAAAAAAAAAAAAATTAATTAAAAAAGGAGCAGCTTGATTCTACTCCTATTTTAAAAGGACTCGTTTTGAAATGAAAAGAATGAGTTGGCGCTCTCTGCGTGCACGCTCTTTGCGATGATAACTTTTGGAAGATAAGCATTAGCAATAACTTTGAAATTAAACCTCCTATACCTCTGAGACCTTCTTTGGCTTGTGTAATATTCTAATGGTATATTTTAAAACTCTGAAATGTAGAGACAGAATCAAGAGAATCTGCAATTAGAGGAGGTTCCGTGAGGCCACTGTGTTTGGGGAGGGGGGCTGCCCCCCCCCCCCCCGGTCTGCCCTGGATGACTTCTGGACCTCCGGTCATACCGCTGTCCTTTGCCAGCTCTTTCTGGGCCGTGCTGGTTCCCAGGTCAGGGCCCTTCTCGTTACCTCTTTGAAGGCGTTTCCTCCTGTTTTCGTACGGCGGGTTCCTTCACCCCTCACGGACATCAGGACAAATGTCCGCTCCGCGACGGTCCGCCGAAGCGGCTTCCCTTCTGCCCAGGCATCTCCTCCGTCAGGACTTCAGTTCCTGTGTCTAATGACTTTTGGCTCTGCTGGCTTTGTTCTGTCGGCGTGCTCACTGTGTCTCCCCACCAGGATTTAACCTCCGCGAGAGGCTGGAAAGATTTCTGCCCGTTTCCACGCTGTCCCCCGGCTCCTGGCGGCGGAGCCTTCGCACACCGTGGGTGCTCCTAGGATTTGTCACACGAATTAATAAACGAGCATCACTTGGGGGCAGTCCGGAAGTCTCTTTCTTAGTCTGCATCTCAAGCCTTAGTTCTTCCCTTTGACAGCGTCGCCGCTTGCAGAATGCCTATTTTAGGTGTGCCAAACAGGAGATGCAAATCGGGCTTGAACGGAAATTAATTTTGAGATGGTCGTAGATTTCGCACGCGGTCGTAAGCAGTAATCCTGGAAGACCTGTGCACCTTTGGCCCGTTTCCGCCCGTCCCCCCCGGTGCTGACGTTACGGGAAGCCAGAGTGCAGGCTCACAGCCCGGAGGCTGGCCTTGGCCTGGTCAAGGACAGAGTGGCTCCAGCCTGTCGCTGGCCTTTCCTCGATGTGGCGTTGTGGTCGTGCGAGGTCTTCCCAGAGCCTTCCATGTTCCCTGAGATTTAATGAACAATCTGTATATCAAGAACAAAAACAAAACAACCAAAAAAAAACCCCCCCCCATAGAAAACCCCAAACGCACTGATCTGAAATGCAGTTAATCTGATAGTAATTCTTCGCCTGACTACTTGAAAAATGTTATTTGAATTATTTCATGTTGTGTGTTATTCTCTATGGAGTGGTTTCCATCTGAAAGCATGAAATCTTTTTTTTTTTTTTTTAATGTGTATTTATTTTTGAGAGAGAGTCAGAGCATGAGCAGGGGAGGGGCAGAGAGAGAAGGAGGCACAGAATCGGAAGCAGGCTCCAGGCTCTGAACTGTCAGCACAGAGCCTGATGCGGGGCTCGAACTCACGAACTGTGAGACCATGACCTGAGCCCACGTTGGACGCTCAACTGACTGAGCCACCCAGGCGCCCCTCTTTTTTTTTTTTTTAAATGTTTGTGTTTGTTTCTCTCTCAAGAATAGAGTCTGGGTGGGGGAGGGGCAGGGACAGAGCAAGCCCAGAATCGGAAGCAGGCTCCAGGCGCTGAGCTGTCAGCACAGCTGTCAGAAGCTTAACTGATTGAGCCACCCAGGTGCCCCTAAAACCATGAATTCTGGTGTTAGAAGTATTTGTACGGAGAAGGGAAAGACCCGATCATGCAGCCCCACCCCCATTTCCCCCACACACGCTGACTGCACTTGCACTTGCTCCCGTCTCTCTGTCTCTCTTGTGGGGCATCCAGGTAGCGCACCGCCCCAGAGAGACCGCAGCCCCGCGGCCTGGCCTCCAGGCGGACGTGTCTGTTCCCCAGAGACCTCAGTGGGTCTGGAGGCACGATTCACCTGGATGAGGTCCCGACATGGAGCTCACAGTGAGGCCCCCACCTGCCACCCCCAGCGCCGCCTGAAATGCTTGCCTCCCCTCGGAGAATTGATGCAAGAGCTGGACACTAGATGGCAGAACTAGACTGTGTTAATCGTGCCCTCTTCTGCTTCGTTAGACTTTCCCTAGGTGTCCTTAAAACCCAATGCCATGCTTTGAAAAGGCAGTTTAGAGTATGTGACCTTGGAATGATGGGTTTCAGAACGTTTTGACTTGTCAGTTTCTATCCCCTTCACGGCCAGCCAATCCTGGTGTCTTCTTGGACCTGAGCGTCCCTCATAGCCGGGTGCCCAGCTTTGTGAGTTTTCCCTTCGCAAATGCCTCCTTTGCTTCCCTAGGTGACGCTGTGGCATTTCCCCCGACGAGGATGCCAGCTCCATCTTCTGGATCATTCCTGGACATCTCTCCAGGTCCTAGGACCGTCTAGCGCACTCGCTGACCGCATTGGCCTCCTGCCCCCTTTCCTGGCCTTCTATCCTTCCCCTTCTGCTTGCGAGGTTGACTTTGTTAATCTTCCTTTTCTTCAAATCCCTTCCATGAGTCTCCATTTCTGGAAGGATGAAGGTCAGACTCTTCAGACGAGCATTTGCTGCCCTTCACAGTTTGCCCCCCACCTGCCTTTCTGGTCTCTCTTGTTTCTGAGCACGAATCCTCCGTGAGATTGTTTGTTGTCCTTGGAGCACGCACGCCTCTCTAAATTCCTATGATAACTGTGCATTTCATCCATGAATCATTCATTCACATTTTATTCAATCAGCATGTATTAGTGGGTACTTCCTGTGTGCCAGACACCATTCTGGGTGCTGGGGATGCGCACTGAACACAGACACAATTTCCCCCCGCATGATCGGAAAAACAATAAATAAAAGACATAAGTGAAAATATAGAGTCGGTCAGATGGTGGTAAGTGCGAGGAGAAAAAGCAGAGGAAACGTTGGGGGTTTGGAGCAGAGTAGAGAAGGCTTCCCTGCCCAGGTGACATCTGGGTGAAGAGGAGGGATATCTGGAGCCTGGTGAGGATCTGAAAGAACATTCCAGCAAATGAAACAGCCAGGGAGACGGGCCTGTGCCTGGTATGTTCCAGGAACACCGAGGAGCGCCCCGAGTGAGGAGAGCCCCGCGGGCTGCGGTCGGCGAGGTGACGGCAGGGAGTCGTCGGGCAGAGCTGTGGCTTCTGCCTCGAGAGACGGGGACCCTGTGGAGACCACTAGTCTGAGGAGGGGCGCAGCCTGGCAGGTGCTCTCTGACGGTCGCTCTGGTCGATGAGGGGAGAACAGGCTGCAGGAAGGCAGGTGCTTTTGCGAATAATCGAGACGGGAGAGGACAGAACAGAGTGTGAGCGGTACTTGAATTTAGGACGGTGTTGAAGACAGACTTGAAGACTTTGCTGGTGGCTCCGATACGACATGTGCGGGCAGGAGGGGCCTCAAGGCGGCAGGAGAGGACAGGAGAGCCATGCGCATTACACCTTAGAACCCTCCGTGGCCCCGCACGGAATCCCCGTTGTGTCGGCCGCGGCTTCCTTCCCGGGTGTCTGTCTTCCACGTCCGCCTGGGCTGATGCAGCAGCTTGTGCCTGCGTGGTGGCAGTCCCTGAGGCGGCGGGCAGAGGGCCGGGCACGCTTTCTTCAAGTTCCATCCAGAACGGCCCATTTCACTCCTGCTTCCGCTTCGTCGCTCAAAGCAAATCCCACGGTGGCATCTGAGGTCAAGAGGACGGCGGTACAGAACCCTTGGGAGGGTGCCAAATACTTAAGGACAATAATCCAGTCTTCTGGTGGCACCGAGGGTTAGGGCACACAGTTATCGTAGGAATTTAGAGGGGCAGGCATGCTCCAAGGACGACAAACAGATCTCACGGAGGATTCGTGCTCAGAAACAAGAGAGACCAGAAAGGCAGGTGGGGGGCAAACTGTGAAGGGCAGAAAATGCTCGTCAGAAGAGTCAGACCTTCATCCTTCCAGAAATGGAGACTCATGGAAGGGATTTGAAGAAAAAGAGGATTAACAAGCAACTCAAGGAACAAAGGTGGGACGTCTAGGAGAGGAGCAGAGCTCGGTTGGGACCCAGCTGGTGGTCCAGTGGAGGCGCGGAGGAGCAGCTGGGGAGGACTGGGCTGGGGGAGAGTCAGGGCTACAGAAGTGAATCCAGAGTCCCCAACAGGAGGCTAGATTGGAACTGGAGGAGGCCTGGGGGGAGCAGAGAGAGACATGTCAAGTCTGGCAACTGAGTCCTTAGGTGTTCTAGTATTTTTTTTCTCTTTCTTTTTTTCTCTTTCTCTCCTCCTCCCTTCCTCCTTTCTTCTCTTCCAAATTTATTTATTTATTTTGAGGGAGACCGAGACAGCATGAGTAGGGGAGGGGGCAGAGAGAATCCCAAACGGGCTCCAGGCTCTGTGCAGAGCCCAACACAGGGCTTCCACCCCCAAACTGTGAGATCACGACCTGAGCTGAGATCAAGAGTCCGATGCTTAACCAACTGAGCTGCCCTGGTGCCCTGGTATCTGGTTCCTTCTGTTCCATGTTTGCTCAGCTGCTGCACCAAATATTTGCTTATTGACTGATCACAGGAATCCGGGCATGCATTATGCTTTCCTCTAGATTGTTCTGTTTGTTTAGGTACCGCTCCAGGGCCGTGTGGAGTTGTGTGGCTCCCACAGCCTCTGTTGGTCACCCCGCGGCTGGGCTGCGATCGTTGGGAATGTTGGGGAGTACGGCGACCAGCAGCGG